>CABFOW010000038.1:451692-515629 GCA_902141385.1 Timema californicum | reverse complement strand
CCCCCCCCCTGTTAACGTGTCTCACTACTGGGCTGGGTTATACGCACTGTATGATCTATTAATTCAACGAATACAAACAAATCAACTTTTTTTTATGTGGTTATTCCCTTCTCAGTTATTAGCACTCTTAAATTATAGCTGTCAAATATAAGTCAAAGAAAATTTACTACACACTATAAAACCAATACTGCTTATTAACGCTATAAATACTAGTGTGTTATTATTCAAAAAGATTAAAATGTTCCTTGTGGAGGCTTTGCACTGAGGATTTATTAGCATAGAGTAATATGTAGTTATTTTCCCTGACATTTATAGCAATGCATACAGCCGTATAAATTATTTATATGTGACAATTCATGAGTAAAGCCAAAATACACAATTTAATATGCAAACGTAATATTTTTAATTTATCATACGAATAAATAACAAACCATTTTGTTTTAAAAATATAGACTTCGAGGTCTCAACAGGGTTAAGTTGGTTTCAAACGATTACTTCTACTTTGACAATTAAAACAGTAGCATATTGTCTTTAAAGCTGTTGACAACGAATAACATTATATATATATATATATGTGTGTGTGTGTGTGGGTGTGTGCGCGCGCGGACACGTTTCAAGAATCTTAAATAAATTAGACTACACAAATATTCCTCTGGATTATTTATTCGTTTGTAAATTTATCTAGAAAATACATTCTGAAAGAATAATTTAGAAATTGTTTATTTCCTTTTTTCTTTTCTTAAATGTTTAAACACAAAGTTACAACTTTCATGAACAACTTGAAAATTACTGATAGAACTCAAATTAAAATAATATTTACAAAGTTTATATCTAAGTCATCTAACAATATATGCATACAATTGAGTTATCGTGTGAATATATATAGGTTTACACAATAAAATGTGTAAGACTCATATACGTTATGGGAAAATCATGGATAAAATTACACTTTTGTTGAACTTGAAATAAAAATGATACTTAAATAATTGTTGTATTGATAATTCATTGAAAGTACATTCAAGCTACTCGATAATGAATTAGCCCTTTTAATGGATCTAAACTAGAATTAACCAATGATTTGATTTTACAAATGTTAGACCATTGATGGCTAATGCATATGAAAATATTCATAAATATATAAAGGCCTATAGCCAAATGAACAAAATAATTTGTTGGACATATTTTATTAAGAATCTATGAAGTAGTACTACCCTCATGGTTTCAACCAACGGAGTAAAAATAGTTCATTCAAATCCTCAAGTAATATGTAATGTATTCTTCATTTCATGAATTATATATACATAAAGTTTTTCCAAGAGAGATGGACTGCAATATTTATGACACAATGAAAGTTGCACGCTGGATGTCTCCCGCTTTTCTAATTTTCTCAAGACAAAGAAGATGAAACAAAGAGTTGAATGAAAGAACCTTGGGGTGTATTTTAGGGCACACAAAATATCTTGGCAGGAGGAGGTAAAATTAATAGGCCTACATACACAAATACAAGTTTCCATTTAATGGCTACCGAACTTGCCGATATAAATTAAATTATTATATTATTTTTTTCTTCTATCTAACTTTTAAAATAAAGTATGACTATGTGATCATATTAATAAATACCAGTTGTATTTTTAGAAGGGTATATACTAATCATTTTAGGATGTTTAGTGATATAGAGTAATGACTAAATAATTTTCATACAGTCTTAGGTAAATGTGAATCCAATGTGCAAGATACTCAAAACTTTTCATGGAATATAACAGTTGATTTTTAAGAAGGGTACTCCTTTGAAGAGCGATATTTTGGTGTCAAGGTAATATACACAATTTTTTAACTAGTATTTATTTTTCCAAGGGGGCATTCTATTGACATGGAAATAATAAATAAGATCTGTTTACAAAAAGGAAACCACCTCGGTGGTATAGTTAGCTAGCGTGCTAGTTTCGTATTGAGGGATACTGCTGAAGCTGGGGAGATTGAGGTTCGAATCTCGATCTGGTGAACTGGGGGTAGTTTTTTCTAAATGTTTATCCACTATCCCTCCACGAAAATGTGGGCTCATATCCTCTCCATTCAAACTTCCCAATTCCTAACCAATTAGCTGTATTACCAGAACGGGTAGTAAGACGTGGTGCTAAGTATTATCTAAAAAAGTTTTGGATTAGTATGGTAAGGTTTACTGTTCAAACTCATATCTGATTAGAAAGTCCTGAGTTTGGTTTGGGCCAGAATCTAGCTGGGGAAAGGGGGGTTTCAAGATATGATTCTTACAATGGTCTTAAACACTTTTCTTTATGTGAACTCTGGGGATATTTCCCTAATAATTATTCTTACCTTCTTATATTAAGTAGTTGATAACGGTCGTGTTAAACATATAAATAGCAATCAAATGTACAGATTCAATATCCGAATGACGGTGATATAGGGGTTCGAATCTCAGTTGGGTCTACTGAGGTTGATTTTTCCTAAATAGTTTGCTACTCTCCCTCCACGCTAATGTGGGTAGATTACCTCAAATGCTTCCTTCCTCATACCAACCCCACTAGATTAATTATTATTCATGCGTATAGCCTGAAAAGGTAGTTAGACGCGGTGATAAAAAAAATAGTTTACAAAGGCTTCATAGATATAAACAATAACTATCCTAGGTGAACGTTTAATGCTCTGTGTATAACTAGGAGAAGATTTATCAATGAGCTCCCAAACTTGTTTACCGTTTAATTTTGTAGCTTAGCTGACTGTGCGTCTATATACTGAGCTAAGGGGTTTGAGTTAGATTTCCGCCATGGCCTAAGAATATATTATTAGTTAAATTTATTATGCCTCTTTCACGTTGATTAATTTATGATAACTAAACTGAGTTCTGGGTTTGTTCAAAATATTTTTATTTCTTTTCCACCACGTACTATTAGCCGTCACAGCTATACGGTTGCACTAATTAAGCTAATTGGATAAGTTTATGAAAGAAGAGTTTTATTATAAATATTCTTGATTATCGCAAAGGGATCGTGGGGAAACATAAAAGAAATCACCCTCCGTACACCCAACTGGGATTCGAACATTAATCTCCCCTTCAGTGGCAGTTCAGTCCAAGAAGATAGTGATGCGTAAGACAATGCGACCATTGATGTGAATTGTTCTAGAATTAAGTTTCTATGTAAGTCTTGTTATGGTATAATAGTTTGGTTCATATAGCGTACGTTAAATACCTCTAGTTAGAAAACTTGTTATCTATATACCAAGTATGAGTATGTGTCTACCAAAGAAGCAAAAGAGAGGCAAGAAATTCTCAACCAGAAGAACTTATTCAATACTCGAGCTAGAGCAAAAATAGCTTTGGGTTGCTAAGGGTAACGTCACAACAAAACGGTCGAGAAGGCCTGAATATCAGGAAGGGAGGGAGTTACTGTAAATAGGCAGATGGGAGGTCTTCAACCAGTTCATGACTGGCTACCTTCACAATTACCATTATTATTATCAATTTAACAACTACATTCTGGTTTACATTGATATTTACTGAAGATTTCAACACGCAAATTACAAATATAATTTAGGACCACGCACATAAAACGGCTACGCTGCTGCATGTATCAATTATTCAAGAGAGGTATATAGTCTGGTTTGTTTCATAAACTAAAATTAAGTTGGGGCTTGCATAGTAACTCTAACATAATTTATGAGCTTTATTAATACATACAATCCGTTTACCCTGAAAGGTAGCTAGCTTACCTTGCAAGTTTCCACTATGGAATGGCTTACAAGATTAGGCCATTGTATCATCCATCAAGAAAACGCTGCTGCTTTTCAGGATAAACGGAGTGTACCTGTATTTTACGGTGTAATCCTATCTGAACCCCTTCTTATCTGTCTTTATTTCTCTCTATCGCATTTAGAGTTTTAGTAACATCTTTTCTAGAATTTATTAATTACCTCACAGGCCTGTCTATATTTATAACCTTGTTGGTGGATGAAATATTAGATATAGTTCTTTATTGTTTCAAGTCTTACTAACTTCCAGTTTGTCTGAATTTAATTACACTAACAGAGTAGGGATGAGGAATGTATGATTTATAAAAAAACAAATCTGCGTGGATAAATAAGGAAAAATCCTGCAAGAAAAATATCCTCAGTGCAACCAGCTGGGATTCAAACCCTGAAATACCCATCATTGGAAAACCAGAATAGACGAGCTCAACGTTTTGTTCGCATGCTCACCAATTTTATATATATGCCTATATTTAAATTAAACAAATCTATAAAACAAACAATATATAATAGAGTTTTTTTATGTGGTTGGTAAGAGAACTTTCAGTAATTTACTCTTTTATAGATGTGTTTGGTAGGTGAACTTTCAGTAATCTACTCTTTGATAGATGTTTTATTAGTGAACTTTCAGTAATTTACTGTTTGATAAATTTGTATGGTAAATAAACGTTCAGTAATATACTGTTTGATATATGTGTTTGGTAATTGAACTCTCAGTAATCTACTCTTTGATAGATGTGTTTGGTAAGTGAACTTTCAGTAATCTATTCTTTGATATGTGTGTTTGGTAAGTGAACTTTCAGTAATCTACTGTTTGATTCATGTGTTTGGTAAGTGAACTTTCAGTAATCTACTGATTGATAAATGTGTTTGCTAAGTGAAATTTCAGTAATCTACTCTTTGATATATGTGTTTAAATAGTAAACTTTCAGTAATTTACTCTTTAAAAAATTTGTATGGTAAATAAACTTTCAATTATCTACAGTTTTTATAGATTTGTTTGGTTAGTGGAATTTTTAGTCATATATCTACTAACTCAACTAATCAAACAAGATCAATAAACGTTGTTTTTAGCCACCCAGAACCGATGGCTTTGACTAGCACCCTTGAAGTCTAAATTCTACCCCCACCACCAAAGTAAAATATGTATAAGTCCTGGAGGATTAATACAAGTGTGGTAGACAACTGTAAATATTGATTTGGCGTTATGTTTTGAAACAGTTTGTAAACATTGACTGCCGTTAAGCCCAGCCAAACCGACCATTCAAGGTTCTTAGTATAGCGAGTTACATTAGTCGGTTATTTCCTCAACTTACGTGGATAATAGTAATAATAAAGATTGAATTGTTGATTCAGAGGGTGACGTTAAGACATTTCTGGTGACTTGGAGGTCTAGATTCCCATATTTGACGAGGAAATTAAGGGTGTTTTTTCCATATGAAGGGCACAGGGATAAAAGGGAGACAGTCAAAATACAAACATTTCCCAGGACAACATATCTTATATATAAAAACCCTATAAGGAACCCAGAAAATACATTTTTAATTTAATTAAAATATGACAAGATACCTCTATTAATTATAATCTAAAGTGCATTGGAAATATCTCATTATTATTTTATAGATGGAAGAACTATCTCAATTTGTGTTAAAATTGGACCCACCCCTTTTCCCTTGTAGCCTACATAAGGTATTCCTAACCAGTTTACCTACTAACTATCATTACAGCAACGGGTCACTTCCACTAAATACCTTATCGATACACCTTAGATTGGATGGCCAGTATATTATCAGCTGTTAATAAGGCACCATATCTGAATAGGTTGCTGATTATATGTTTATTAATTCGGTGGCCACATTATATATGACGTCACTTTGGCCATAGACTAAACTGACAATGATAGGAAAGTCTAGGTTAGAATCCTTGTCAGCTGTACTGAGGTTTGTTTCCTAAATATTTTTCCACTCTTTATACTGGAAAATTGCTGGTAAACTTTCTCTAAATTCAATTTCCCTCATGCTTAACACATTAGTGTAAATAGTACATATGCGTATAGCCCGAACGCATAGTAATACGTGCTGACAAAATAAATTGTCTAGGGATTACTTACCAAGGTTGTTTTAGGTATGTTTATGTTAGGTTTATTTATTTATAATTTAAATCGAGTTTGTAAGTTAAATAACACCGAGATGTGGCGACGCTTAGTCGGTGGCTATCAACGGAAAGATGTCCATTAGCTGAGGTGGATAGAACAGTAAAAATGTGTTAGTAAAGGCACGATGATAATGGTGGTAATAAGCGGGTAGAAACCTAAATAATAGAACCTAGGGGATGGAAGAAAGAGGGTGGAGGGGTTCGACGCTATACACACGCGTTAAAGAACTGAACGTAACAAGTTTAGTTTGTTGTATTAGCCGTATAGTACCTATCACTATAATGATTATAATGTATCAAATAAAAGTTTAATGAAGGTAGAATAGGCCATATAATTAACCAAAAGAAATAAGATATAGTATAAAGTTTCAGCTTGTTTATTAACAAAGTCCCCTATAAATTGATCAAGTGTCTATTTAAATTAAATATAGTGGTGTAATAAACCTAAAGTTTAATCAAGTGCGAATAAAGTTGCGACACAGCAATATGTGTTATTAAACGTAATAATTAAAAAGGTTGTGTGATATTATTAACATTATAGGCCTTATTAACAATTCTTATAATATATCTTAAGGGTCTTAAAACGTTTTAGTCGTTTTAAATATACAACAAGCTATGTGACAAATTAAAAAAAAAAAAATGTTTGAACACATTCTTTCGTGTGTCATGCCATAGTTCTCGTCCAATCCATCTGTACATTTATATATATATATATATATATATATATATATATATTGTGTGTGTATGTATATACTGATAAGGAAAGAAGAATTAAGAAGTGTACCCAAATTTGTGTGTAGGTAAGATGAGACAGTTTAGGGGAGAAAAAAAAACACTTCAGTACACCCAGACAGGATTCGAACTATAACCTCTCAATCACCAGAAAACCAGTTAAGAAGAGACTAGAACCGTTGTCTGCAAATTCAGTGGGGCGAGTTTTAGTCAATCTTTATTAGTTGATAAATTAATTAAAAAATATGCAATTTCACCTTAGTTTAATCGGATATTTTCAAGTTAAAATATTGGGGTGAATAAGGGAGTAGGGGGCGGAAATTAATACATTATTTTACCCTATTTCCATCACTATTTTGATTTTAGAATAACTTATGAAGCTCGAATAAATGGTTATTAAGTTTAGTTATTATGTAAGAGAGAGAGAGAGTTTCTAAAAAGCTAGACTCTAATGAATGTTAGTAAAAATCTTGAATACTATAATACTTTTAGCCTAGTTGATGAGTTTTATTTGAAAGTTTAAATTGTATAGGGGTCTACATAAGATACATATTTAATTATGTAAAATGTAAATACTGTGGTAACATATATTTCTGTTAAAATTCGGTTCAGTCAATGTTATTTAAATTAATATGACGTGTTGATTAGCAAATTAACTCACATCGCACCCACGCCGTTCAAACTCATTTTAGTCTGGTTTCACGGTGATGGGGAAATTGGGCTTGGAGTCTCGGCAAAGTCTAGTGAGGGTGGTTTTCCTAATTGGTTTTCTACTCTTCCTCCAAGTAAATGAGAGTAAGTTTTCCTTAGCTTCAACTTTAGACATCGCTACCACATTAGTGTAATTAATATATATTATGATTTTCCCCTGAACGGGTGACGCAATGGTAAAAAACAAACTTACAACCTATTAAACTATGCCATGTTATTTGTAGAATTGAATTTATTTTAAAAGTAAAATTACATGTTTAAAATACTATACCCATTTATATGTACTTAAAACTTTTACTATAAAATTGAAATAGAACTACCTATGTCGAAGTCCATTATTTACATCTAGGTCTCTTTAAAAATTATATAAATTTAGAACTAATGGTTTCAGTTACTAAATGTATTTCATCTCACTTTGAATTATAATTTGACGTAGTAATTAACACTAAAATAACTCCACTTATGTTGATATCTTTGTTAAATAAATAGTAACATTTTATATATCAAATTAGAAATACTATCAAACAAACAAAATTACACATTTTTTTAAAATATTATTATTTCATGTTCTAACACAAGGGCTATTTAACAAATTAATTTATGAAGTATATAATATTATAACTGTAGTTAGAGGTAACGAGCTCTCATTAACGTAAAGAGAGGGTGTACAAATTGCCGTGATAAATTGCATGTGGATAACTACGCCAAGTACACACCGAACCTCAACCTCTCCATTGCCGACATTTTAATCAGTTGTGAGTCTGACGTATTAAACTGAAGAAACATTTGTTGTATGTATATATAAAACTATACATTGACAATGTTTATCCCTTTCAACTGTTTGCTTCTACAATTTGAGCTACAAATCACTCTGAAGCTATAGATTTAAACTGTTGGCGCTCCCTCCGTTTTTCGTGTAATTCTCTCCTTTAATTTTCTTTGTTAAGTTTGATGGATAGGTGGCAAGCTGTATCCTGCTTGGGAAACTCTTGCTATCCACCCTTTCATTCACCCCTAGGCACGCCACTGGTCGATATACAATGAGCCGGGTCACACCGGGTCAAACTAGACTCTCCGACCATCCTCCCATAGAGACACAAACGGAAGGGGAAAATTGCAATCAAACCTTAAAATAGGTGTAAATAGATGGTTAGCTTTATTGGCTTGAATAAATCATTATGGCTATAAGGGTTTTGTTTGATGACATTACTATATGTTTGGCATTAGGGACTAGTAGGGACCAAAACCAAAGGACTAGGATGGAAAAGTAGGATTTTAAATAGCCTACATTAACTAAACTACGCTTTTAGAGAGATAATTGGAAACCCCTATTTATAAAAAAAACAAAAAAACAACGTTGTATACCTTGTCGAGTAAGGAAATCCTGTTTACCTTGTATACCTTTTCGATTATGAAACTCCTGCCTACCTTATCGTATACCTTGATGATTAAAGAATTCCTCTCTTACTTAACAAATTAAACAATCCTACCGTTGGTGTTAACATTTAAATTGTAATATATTTATTATAAAAAAGTAGTTTTATATATTAAAATAATATATTTATAATATAAATTTGAATGCGGTTTTAAATTGATCTGATTGTTTATAGATGAGATTTCTCCTTTTAATCACACACACATAATATTATTATTATTATTATTATTATCATCACCACGTCTTATTACCTGTTCGGGTTATACGAACTTACGCTAATGTGTAATGGTAGGGTGATATTGAGATGAAATGGAGGACCTACATTTTAACATGGGATCCGAACCACGGTGGGGGCCTTGCATTCCCCACATCCACAAGTTGTGATAAATACACGTTTTGTCAGAGGTGAAGAAAGGGTTTTCTTTATTTAGCACCACGTCTTACTAAACGTTCGGTTTATACGCCTATCTGGTATCTTCATAAGCATAACTTTGCCAAAATCAATGTTTTTCAAACCGGTTGAATAAATATGTAAATTTATCTTCTTTACAATTGAGATGTAAACCAATTTAGTTAGTACAAACATTAGTGCTATGTATTATACTTATAATCAAAATATTTTTGAGCAGTGTTTTTGTGACCATGTTATAACTGTAAGTTTATGTTGTGGTAACAAACTTTCTCTTATGATATAATTGTTATGTTTTTTATTGTAGTGAATGAAGATAAATCTAGCTCAATAAAGGTATTAAATTGTAAAGGGGATTGAATATCAGCCTTAAAACCTCCTATATTAATTCTGAAGACTCAAAATTTGGTGCCAGCCTATCAAAGTGTTCATTTCTTCAGAAGAGAAATATAACTACAAAGATATATATGAAGATGATTAAATTAATTGATCATATACTCATTTTTTTAGTTCAGCAGCTTTAACCGAATTTTGAATAAACGGATGTTTTCAAGTTTACCATAGCTATGATGAAAACAAACAATAGCACAATAACGTATTTTTCCTCACCGTGCCTTTAAATCTATACTGAATATCTGAATTTTACTACACTAACGAAGTAGGGGCGAAGAAGATATAATTTGGAAGACATGCTATTATTTATACATTTTAGTGAGGATTACTCTATCTAGATATCATATTCTGAAAATTGAAAAATGACACATGGACACAGGGTCTTATTCCCGTGTCCAGGTGTCATTTTTAAATTTTCAGAGTAACAGGTTAGGATTCGAACTCCGAACCCTCACTACCAACAAACCATATTAAACGGGCTTAGTGTATAAGGTTCCACCAGTGCAGGTTATCTCTTAAATGGACAGAAGGATACGAGATAGTCTCAAAAGATGGCTGCCAAATTAAAAACTAATTAAACCCCGGGGTATGTTTATAAAGTTTCTTAGAGTAGCGTTGCTCGTCCAATACCCACAACATTTGACGATTCACTAGCAAACATTGGTAAATGAATGCCTCTCTAAATTATGTATCTTGGCTTCAGTTCTGTGTAAGCAAGTTAGTCCCTCTAGGTACCAGTGTATCAATTTCTGCGGTTTACATTTTGTTGCTGAATGTTTCAGTGGACATAAAGCCCTTTGTTTTCTTTGACCTGAGGGATCTCGGTAATCGCATTATATCACAATTCTCTAGCGATTGTTTAATGTAAATGTGCTTGACTTTCGAATGATAGGTCAAATTATTATTTAATATTCTGTTGAAACAATCAATTCATTCAAATGAAAGCAATTGAATAGTTTTAGATAGTTGTTCGACTTTGAGCTGTACAACTACAAGTGGATTTGTATTGAAATAGCCTGATAAACATACGAACAATTAAGGATAATAATTGTTGTTCAACCTTGTGGCAAAAATTTAGTATTACTTGTGACAGGTGAATGAAAATATCACCAACATAAATTAATGTTCATGTTTTAGTTTGAATGATTTATCAGTCAGAAAGTATTATTATTATTATTATTATTATTATTACAAATAATTATTATTTTATGCTATTGAATTGTAAGTTTTAAATTTATGATGATGGTATTTCATGTTATAGTTTTACACAGAAACCAATTTTGATATATATTTTTATTACCGCATATTACTACCTGTTCAGTTTATACGCATATCTGATAGCTACTATAATGGAGTAGTGACGAGGAAGGAAGCATTTTGGATGTAATCTACCCGAAGAAGGAGCGTGGGAAGCCCTTTAAGTAAAATCACCCTAAGTAGACCAGACTGTGATTCAAACCCCTATCTCCTCGTCATCAGCAGTCCAGTTCAACACGAGAATGATGTCTTAGAGCAATCGGCCACTGAAGCGGGCATCCATATTTTTGTTGTATAGTTATTGGCTTTAATAATATTTAGAGATAATAAATAGGCAACCAGACCTTAATTCTAATATGTTCCTTGTTCCTTATATGAACTAAGATTTTTATTCTATATGTTATAGCAGTTTAAAGTAAAAAAGAATCCAAATATTAATATTGCATAACATAAATCAATAATTATTTTTAGTGAACTTTTAAATGTTATACTATTTTATCTAGTAAATTAATCAAACTGCTATCTAGTTATAGCAATATGATACTTTATCAAAATATAGTGTAATGCAGTTTAACAATAGCCTATTTTAAGAAAATATTTATATTATAATAATCTAATAATACATTATATGTATTATAAAATAATATTACTATCCATTATCTAGTTCAAAACCCATCAATTTTGTTTGCGGTGAAAGATGTATTTTAATGTGTCAATCCTTAATAAATTTGATATATAACGTTTATCTAACAAGACAAATGAAAATAATGTTCAATGTCTTATTAAAACAAAAGTGTGACTACGAATTTAATAATGTTTGGATTATGTTAAAATATTAGTAGCTTGAAGGAATAAATGTAATATCCTTGAAGAGAGATTTTAAATAGACAACGGCTTTTAAATAAAATGTATCATAAAACCAAAACAAAACTTCAAAAATCCACATAGGAGTCACTCTCGCAATAGATTGAAGATTGAATATACTGAGAATCAATTTTCTTAAATGGATTTCCATTCTTTCACACGCCAATCTGGATACAAGTCTTCTAAATTCTATCTTTCTCCTCCCTTTATCTTTGGTACACATAACATAAATAGACTAAATACTAATTGAACAAATCTACATTCTCTAACAAAGACAAGTCAGTTTGAAAGTGTTGATGTATTTGGTGTATATTATTATTATTATTAGCACCACGTCTTACCCGCACTTACGCTAATGTGTAATGGTAGGGTGATTGTGAGATGAAATGAAGGACCTACTGTTTAACGTGGAATCCGAACCATGGTGGAGGCCTGGCACTCCTCACATTCACAAGATGTCTTGTCAGAGGTGAAGGAAGGGTTTGGTAATCAGATAAATCTTTGCCGGGACCGGGGATCGAACCCCGGCCGCCAGCATAGAAGTCTGACACCTTACCCCTAGACCACCAGGTCACCCTATTATTTGGTGTATATATTTTTTAGAAAATAATTAGTTTCTTAGCTGGATTTGTGGAAAAAAAGGTTTCTCTTACTAGCCTACATATACAAATTCTCTTAAACGCTAAAATAATAATATAAAAGGTTGAAATAGGGCTTAATAAGTCTAGTATAGGTCAAAGAAGAACAGGTTGACTTTTGAAAGGTGACTAATATAATTAAGAATCTAGGTTTGGGTGGCCTTTATTATCCAGATATTCTTTTGGGTATATATATATACATATTACAATTCTTTTAATAGCTATTATCGGGTGAATGAATTTTGAAAAATATTTAATTGGAAATAGCTCTAGTGATTTTGTTCGAAATTTCTCTTTGGGGATTAATTTACATGATAAATTATATTGTGTGCCTATTTTTCTATAGTGAATTAATTTAAGGGTAATATACTAAATACCCATTTTTAAAAATTTGAAATTTAATAAAAGTGTTTTTTTTAAATTTTGTTTAAAATGAAAAATCGTTTTTCTTGATGATAAAAAAATCATTTTTATTTTTACAAATATAAATAGTTTGATGGTGATTAACAAATAACTAGCATTTGAATATTTGAAGTTTTAAAAAAAGTTTTTGAACAATTTGGTTTAACTTTTATTTACCGATTGTTCATTATGTTAAATAAGATGTTAGAACTATGTTTGTTTTTCTAAGTAAGAATTACTAGAGTTAGGTTTACTGAAAACCTCTTTTTGATAATTCAGTTACATGTTATAATACACATTATGGAAAAGTTTGTACGCTTGTGTTGTACAGTATATTTAGTATAGAACTAGCGCTCGCATTCAACAATTTTTGTTAATTGGCTACATATCGTTACTTTCTTCCTCTAACATAACTATGAATACCCATAGAATTATTATTATTATAACCACATCTTAATACCCGTTCGGGTTATACGCATATACCCATAGAAAAATGTAGTTCAATAACCAGAAGATATGTTGTTTTTCAACTTCAATCATTTTTAATAAAATACAGTGTAAGAATAAAATAAACTTACTTAAAGTATTTCATTTAGAACATGGATTAAAGTTAAAACCAGTAAATTAGGTCTTACTTAATGGTAGTATACCTGAGTTGAACTTGGTAAACTTGAATGATTCTATCTTCCTCCTCAAAAAGGGGGCTTTATTTATTCTTCAAAATAAACTTGTGTTTTGTGTACTTAATTCTCTTAATAATTCCTTCCCGATTGAATTACATTTTTAGTGGCCTTGTAAAATATAATAACATGTATTTTTTTGAAATACTTACTTTGGTTGAACATTTATTTTTATCGTAATAACGGTGACCTGGTGGTCAGGGGGTAAGGTGTCTGACTCCTGTGTTGGGAATCCGGAGTTCAATCCTCGGTACCGGTACAGATTTATCTGACTACCAAACCCTTCCTTCACTTTTAACAAGACGTATATTAATCACAACTTGTGAATGTGTAGAATGCCAAGCCTCCACCAAGGTTCGGATTCCGCGTTAAACTGTAGGTCCTCCATTTCATCTCACAATCACCCTACCATTACATATTAGCGTAAGTGCGTATAATCCGAACGGGTAGTAAGACGCGGTGCTAATAATAATATTGTAATAACCTTCTTGGGATCAAAATTAAAATATTGTATTTTAATAGCAAAGCAAGAATAAATTTATGATATGCCAATATATTGGTGATTATTCGATTAATTTATCCACTATCTCGGTTTCAACGGTAGTTCACTCAAGAAAAGTAACCGAATAATATATTTTTAATTCACAGCGTATTACTACTCGTTGTATATATCACATATGTACACTGATTCGTTAAATATGAGAAATTTAGAATTCAGAGGAAATTTACTAGCATTTGCATGGAAAGAGATTGGGAAACAATATAGGTTAAGCCCTATCAGTTCACTCGACTGGTACTCACTAGAAGTACAGTTTACTTTGAGAGTTAAGCCCTATACTGTGTTACTACTAATGCGTTTTTCACAAATTTCATTTTTAAAATAATATATTTAAATTAAATTATTGAAATCAATTATATTTTTCAAAAACTCTTCTTACTAACTATCCATGTTATACTTATTTTAACTAAGAAAATAGGTTAGGTACAATGAAGGTATAATTTAGAGTAAGTGTTCCTGCATTGGCATGAAGAGAGGGGAATGAACTTTAGGGGAGAAATATTGATCACACCCAACCGGGATTATAATTCAGACATTCCAACCAACGGAAACTCACACTAAATGAGTCTTACTTTTAAAGCGTGTGTCTGCTAATATTGGTAAACTACTTACGGTTCTTACTTATAGTAAATATATTTTAAGTAATTTATTTATATACATTTTTTTAAATTTCATATAATTTATTATGAAGTACGTATAAAAATTGATTCAATTTCACATATAAATATTCATTGCCTAGGCCTAAAATCTAGCATTGAATTATTTCAGAGTAATGTGAAATTGGTAAACTAGTTTTTAACTCATGTGGTGAAATAACTCTTTTTTAGGGGACTGTATACAACATACCTTTAAAAATTAATCAGTTATTTTTATAGATAGTTTATAAAGGATCAATATCATTGTGACTGGCGCTGGTTGTGGTATGGGGTTTAAGGCAGTAGTATTCAAACTATTTGTTCGTGTATCCCAATAAATAATTTATTTTCAATCTGGTAACCCAAAGCTATTGGTGCATAATGCAAGATATACATATTTTATAATCTATATCTAAATCAAATAAAATATCTTCCCTTTAAAAAATATGACAAATAACCATGTATATATATATATATATATATAAATTGTACTTAACCCCTATATGACTTTGCATACCCTCAGGTTGAATACCAATGGTCGAAAGCATCACTCTCGTGTTAAATTGGATTTACCGTGAGAAGGAAATCGTGCTTCGAATTCCAGTCATAATTTGAAAATGGTTTTCCATTAATAGCTTCCCACCCTCCTTTTAATAAAATAAGGTTATAATTCCTTGAAAATTCTACCTTTATAATGTATATTCCATCATCGTAGTTAATGCATTAGTATAATCTGAACATATACCAATGCGGGGTTAAAATACAGTTTTGGGTGTAAAACAATACATTTATTGATTTATTAATTTATATGAATCCCAATAATACAGTTTGATCAATTCTACTTTTAAAAATGCATTTGTACTACAAGCAAGTTTTTAAAGGATGAATTACATCTTTATAAGTAAAACATCCTATTTAAACGTAAGATAAAGGAATATTTTTTATGCTCTAAATAGAAACAAAAGGTAAATACCCTGACAAAATATATTTCGTGGTTTACCATGATCTACTTGCGTGATACATTAATTACGAAGATAAGTAACTGGAGATTACCTAAATGAATACCGCTATAATCTCAACAAAACTGAAGAAGTCCCTTAAGAGTTTTAATTCTATTACTGGTTGGCCGCCATCCAGAATACCTCGTGCTCTGGAAGGGTGAGATATAAAAAGATAAAATGAAATAAAAATAAAACCCGGCAAATACTTGAACCGAAATAACGTTTCATTACTTTATATTTTACTATTTTCTTTCCACGAATAAAAATTTCCTTTGTGTATCTGTGTGCGTGTCTCTGCTTTATTTTTTTTTCTAGCTCACCGGTAGCAACAAAAAATGTTGATGGAAGGGAAAATGAAGACACATTTCCATGAATTTGAATAAGACTACACTTTATGGTTAAAGGTAGGGCTCAAATGCCGGATGGTTTTCTAAGGATGGTTAATATATCATTAATAGTTTACCACTCTCTCTCTCTCTCTCTCTCTCTTTCTCTCGACAAATTAAGCTACCTTTATTCTAAATGCAACCTTTATTTTACTTAACCTATTAGTGTAAATAAATATTCGGATATTATGAACGCTTAGTAAGACGCGGTGCACAAAAACAAAACAAGAAATATATCTTAAGATTAGGAAATAAAAGGTTAGATGAAATTTTTAGAGGTATTAATCTGTTAAACATTTAAAAACCACCCTGTCTCTCCAACGAAGGTTAAAACGATTGAACACACTCTAATAACACCTTCTGTTAGGAGAGAAGTAAACATAAATTAAGATATAATAAATCCACTACACGACCTATTTCACTCTAACCGAGGCTGAGGTAAGAGCAAACGCCTTATCTCCACTTCCACTTCACCCCACGAGGTAGTGAAATTATCTTTCAGGATTACGCTTTTCATCCTACGAACAAAGATATTTTTAGTTCACATTTATGAATTCCTCTAAAACTAGGATTCAGTGAGATGAGAACACCCTAATCCTACGTCGCCACACAGACTCAACGCAGGTTAGGCTTAGAGGTAGTCTGACTTAAGTTAGTTTTTATTGGATACTTTACATAAGCTATCTGCACCGGTAGAAGGGCGAACAAAGGGATCAGTATTGTTCTGTCTGGTTTGCCCGTAACATGAAGGTCGGAGCTAGAATTCTGAAAGTATGTACTAAAATGTATTTCCCTAAATTATTTCTAACTCTCCCCCCACACAAGTGAGTACACATTCTCTAAAATTTTTCTTTCTTTATCCCCACCCTATTAGCGTAAATACGTGAGTAGGACTGACGGAGAGTAGCATACGTAGCACGTAACATACAATCACAATATTATGGGCTTTATAAATAATATTTTACTAAATTTCGCAGACAAAATATCTGGCTTCAGTGGAACCATAGTCTAACGCGCTACTCTTGCAGTAAGCTAGATTGCCGATGATGGGAAGATGGAGGTTAAAATATCGGTCAGGTTTAATAAGGGTGTTTTTTTCAAAATTGTTTTCCTCATTTCCTCCACACAAATGAGGATACACTTCCTATAAATTTAACCTTCCTTATAACTACCATGAGCATAATTAATATATAAGCGTACAGCCCAAACGAGTAGTAGTAAGATGCGGTGCTAAAAAAAATGTTAAAGGATTGTAAGAAATATATAATAAAGAAAGCAATATGCCTATTACTGAAATATAATAAATAAACTATGAAAATAAATATTGACACTACGCTTTATAAATCTAAACTATTTAATAGTAGAATGCCATCTAATAAATTAATGGATGTGCAGCTATATTACAAGAGCATAATAAAAACGACATGAAGCTATTATAGGTATAAAAAGATTGATTTTGTACTAATTGCTAAACCTCGTCATACGGATCTTTCTTAAACTATATTATTAAAGTAGAACAAACAAGGAGAACATAATACGTGTGCTACTATTAAAACTAATGACCATCTCAAACCTCAAAATGTTAATGCTATTTAAAAAAACATATTAAAGTTTGATAAGGAGGGATAATATTAATTTGTAATTCAATCAATGAACAAGGAATTTATAAAATATATTAGGCAAAGTTGTGCTAAACATTAAACAAACTTGAAAAAAAATACATAAAAATTACTAATTAGTTCATATCAATCATAAAGAATAACGCTCAATGTAATGTCTTAATTTTGTTTTTTTCAAAGGATCTTATAATAGGATTTTTGACTGTCATTCTTCATGATATATATGATAGTGATGTTTTATGTACTTTTCCAGTTTGTTTAATATTTAATACAACTCCATTCAATACCTTTAAAATTGTTATCAATCCATAATACATTGATTGATTCCCAAGTTAATGTCAATGTGCCTAAATCAATTCCTACATTGTTTACTGAAGAATAAGCAATTAATGATATGAATTTAAAATGTATTATTGTGTTTAAAAATTGATTTATTAAACCTATTTCAAAGAATCTGAAAACCCCAGACTTTAGCGTCTGCCATTTAAAGTCATTATAAAAGGATTTACTTAGACTGTTTGCAGAATTTTCGAACAAAGAATATGTGACAGTGTTTCTGGGGTTTCCGAGTCTTTTTGGCAGTTACAAACTATGAGGTTGTTTTACGATTTAAAAACATCGTTTCAATACTACGTTTATAGGTATATTTATGAGCGTAAGAATTATACACGGATGAAAGTCATTCAAATATTTTTTTACCAATTTTTGTATTATCTTAACACAAATTAGAGCTATTCCGAAATTATATTTTTCACTTTCGTATTCTACTACCTCACATAGCTACATTTTATATCCGGGTTACATTAAATTGATTGCGAGAAATTGTCATCTACGCTGATGTAAATTCGTTTATAGGTTTACAGTGAAGTCTTCGTTTTAAAAGTTTTGGTGCAACATTGATCTAAGAATTTGGTGGAGATTTTGTATTTTTTCGGCTCTTTAGATTAAGACAAATCGTTTGCTATAGTAAAAGGTCAAGTAATTTAAAAAAACAGCTGTGTTATATTTTTATAAATGTAATTACAGTTTAGTACTTTAGTTTGAGTTTGTCTAGTTTCCTAAATATCCTAAGTTCAATTCACATTACGGTAAAATATATTACTGAGAAATTGAAACTTTATTTCTATCTAAAACTTAAGTATATAGATTTGGGCATGGTTTTTGTGATTGGTCTGGAATTTATAGCAATCACTCAATAATATAATATAATATATCTTACTGACTCAATAGCGTACAAATAACCGTGAATATTTGCTTTTTGTAAGATTTAGACCAATCATTCAAGTTAAGCATTTAACTATTAGTATTGAGAGCCCATTTGGTGGACAAACTGTCTTATGCGTCACTCTCGCAATAGACTGAGCTGCCAATGACAAAGAGATCGAAGTTAGAATCCTGGTAGAGTGCAATGAAGATGTTTTTTCTTAAATAGTTTTCCACTCTCTATCCACACAGATGCGAGTAAATTTCCTTTAAATTCAACCTTTCATTACCTTAATAATCATATATATCAAATCAACATATAACATCCATATTAGCTAACCTAGAATATTATTCCTAGTACTATTCCCCAGCCCTTGTGCCTTGATCAATAACAGGGATAACCATTATGAAAATATAAAATGGCTTCATCAGCATCACTAAGAATCGAAAAAAAGGCCCCCTTGACTTGTTGTTTACTTCTCAAAGCTTTTAGCCGTGGGGAAGTGTACTGTGTGGAATTTTATTGATGTAACCTATTTGAAAGAATCAGCTCTGTGAGATAAATAACCAATTGCCAAGATATTTTGTTAAATTTTTAAGAAAATATGTGAATAAATAAATGTGTAAAGGAAGTGTAGACTTTAATTTTACATTTACATAATAAATATTATGTTAGAAGTAGTTTACTGTAATTTGTTTAGGTCAATATTTTTCAAAATAAACTATCTTAAGCTTATTTTATTAAAAATATAACACAAGACTTATTAAAACTCTAATTATTTGTACGGTTATCTCACAAATTAAACACAATTAATACTTTCAATTACGTTAAAAATAACAGCTTTGATGCGGGAATCAAACCTGGCACCTTTGGCTTAGAAAGCACAGGTTGTGATAATTAGCTTAGTTGAATTTCAAATTCAGCGTTGGATGGGTTAGCCTATGTGAACAGCCCTCATACATGTTTGTGTTACATATAAATTACAAATAATATGATGGATCTAAAAAAAATAAAGCATGCTAATTTAATATTAATAGTATTAATATTAAACTGTTTCAACTAACAGCACACAAAAAACAGTTTTGACTTGACTCGCTGTTACATCAAGCTATTAAATAACGTTATATATTACATCCCAGCGAAAATGGATTGGTTAAACGATTATGTTACGTGGTTGTAACACTCAACATGGTTAAAAGCAAAACGTTTGTAATGTATTTCTTGATCGAATCCGATTAAATTTCCAACCGATACTTAATTAGTTGTGCTATAAGTTAGATATAGTAATGTTGTTCAATGAACATTTGTGTTCTACTTTTTTTATAATGTCTACTTTTTTCATCCAAATAACGTAAGTTTAACTTTAATCATTTTTTTTTTCGCTATGTGCCCGGATCATTTAAAATAAATTACATTAAAGTGTTCGGGTCGAGGAAGATATAATTTAGAGGAAATATACCCTAATGTTCTTGAAGGGAGCGCGCTAAATAATTCAAAGTAAAACACCCACGGTATACCCCGATCAAATTCGAATCCTAGCTAATACTTCACCAACAAACCAGACTTAATGAAATTGATATTTAGTCCTTATGCTCTTCGGCACGAGTAACTTAAAGTATCAAGGAAATAAATGGTACGGTGTTACACACAGACTTCCCCTTTTATCTTGGAATAGGGACATTTATTAAAATCTTGAAAGAATCGTGAAACAAATAATTTAAATTGTTTCATAAGCACTCAACCAAAGAGCACACATGAATTAATATACACTGTAATAGAAACACTTAGAAAATATAAATCTCTCTGTCCACCAAAAAGTATAGAAATCAAATTCACATTTAAAAGATCTTAATTTAATATATATATATAAACATAATTAGATATATATATACATATATAGCCATATATTTATATATAAATAGACATAATTAGATATATAGTCATATATACACGTATATATACATATAAATGTATATATATATAAATATATATACATCTATGCTTATAACTTAAAAACTATTGTTCATATAAAAATATATTTCAAAGAAAAGATTTTACTTTTAATAGTACTAGAATTGTACAATTATAAGCTATATAGAACCTGTTACCCTTAGCTCAGTAGACAGACAGGCTACCGACTGAGCTAAGGTGTCGGACTGCATAAAAAATAATTGTGATAAATTCAAAATAATTTAAAATTCTGATGATACAATCTTTATTTTTGTTTAAGAGTGAGCCTTACAAGTTTTGTGACTGGCCCGGCCCTTTAGACCAGTCGGTAGCGTGTCCACCCAATGGAATGAAGCTCTCAGGTTTGATTCAGGAAATGGCCGAAAAATTAATCATTAATAAAATTGGGATTCCTTTTTCATGGTAATAAATTAACTATACGTTGTTATTGATATGTAAATAAACTAATAATAAAACGTGTGCTGACGTAGTCAGTTGGTTCAGATAGTACACGCTGAGAAACCCTAATGATTTTTTTTGCAAACTCATTTTGAATATAAATAATTTAAATTATAACTATGTTGACATTAAATGATTACCTATAAACAATATTACAAGATTATTTAGTCTCTAATGTACAGTCCGTTTACCCTGAAAGGTAGCAATCGTATCTTAATAGAATACAATTTGTCCTCTATTATAATCTACAACATAGTGGAACAATGCAAGGCAGGCTAACTACCTTTCAGGGTAAACAAAGGATATTCTCTGTCTATGATGAAACCTTACTTTCTTAACTTGATGCGATCCACTCTGGCCCTAATATATAAACTGTGCCATAGTGGCAACAAACAAGGTAAGCTTTCTACTTTTCAGAGTTAATGAAGTGTACGTTTCCTCCTTTATCTGCTTGAGTGTCAAATTTATCTAAGGATTCACGTTCGTGTTAGACAGGGAGATCGGTGTTCGAATATCAGTCAGGTCTACTGAGGAAGGATTTTCCTAAATGGATTCTCACTATCTTTCCCCGAAGATGCGGGTAGGCCTTACACAGCACGGCTATTCCATCTACATAGAAACCGATCTTAAGAACACAAATATATTTTAAATCTTCCGATTTATTACAGTGGTAAGTCCAGTCGATGTTTGAATATAAAGTTAAGAATTTAAATTTAAAGATTATTATGTAATTAATGTTTATAATTTCAAAACTGGTATAACCCACATCGTTGTTCGCATGGTCTAACGTGTCACTCTCCTGGAGATAGGGGTTCGAATCCCCATCAGGTGTACCTAGAGCATATCAATATCAAATATAACCGGCATCAGGGACAAACCCTTTAATTTAATTCCGAAAAAAGTTTTGACTCAACAAGTTAATCCCTGTGTAAATATTAATACTCTTACACTATAATACACTATGTATTTTAATTTTCAACGAACTAATGTTAGAACTTAAAATGTATGTCTAAGGAAATGTAAAATATAATATTTGTTTTAAAATTAGATATACATTTATATGAAAATAGTTAATTTTACATGAGTGGGTAATTTCTTATATAATAAGAGATTTTTGTTTGTAAATTACTCTAAGCTGCATGCATTAACTTTAGATAGTTCAACATAGTACACTTTTAAATTGGTAAATCACTGGTTTATAAGGCACGTTTTAGATTCCGGCCTGGGCTGACAAATATATTTGATTTTTGTATAAGGATTTATTCAGTTTTCCTTTAGTAAATATATAAGCAGTTTAGCATACGTACTAAAATTGGATAAGATAGTTTGTAAAACGTGCACTGATACAAGCTGTGTCTTAAGAAAGTACATGTTAAATACACCTTTACAAGTTGTAGAGCATCTTGAATACAAATTAGATTTATTTTTAACTTATAGTTTCTTCAAAGGTGTTTCAAATTTTTTTTGCAAACCGTCTAGCTACCATTTTGTCCAATACTCACTTTTAGCTATACCAATAGAGTAGAGGTGAGGAAGTTTCAATCTGGAGAAAATATATCCACAATTACATGGAGGGAGACTGCGAAACAATTTAGGGAAAAAACAACCTCGGTAAAATCGGCTGACTTCAAACCCATGCTTGACGTTTAGTTTCTATATTCTGTAAAATATAATTCGAACATAAAATAACGCCGAAAAGATTGTCCCGTTATATATGTCTAAATCTGCCCATAGCTAAGAGATAGCTTTATAAGTCTCACTAGAAGAGATTGCCAATTTTGAAGGTCAAATAGTGTTTGAGTTAATGTTTCATACGTTCTATACTGCCCGGCACTTATAATGGGTGTTTGTAGAGGTGACTATAAGTCTATAAAGGATAAGATTCAAACGTGAAAGGAGCGAGAAATATCTCAGAAATATGTGTATGGGTTTGTTTAGTTGTGGAGAAATATATTGCATTTAGAGTTACAAAGTATAGAGGGCCAGGTGGCTGGGTGTGTCTGTAATTGATTTCAATTAGTTTGTAAGTCGTTTTATATTGTGTTTACAAAGCTCACGTTGAACACTTAAATGTTGATTTGTATTACTATTCAAATTTTTTCTTTTACTAAAATATCAATGTTACAAAATACATATATTACCCATATCAGTGGGAAGGTGCGTAAAGGTGTAAACCTCGTTTGGTCTAGTTTCCCTGCGACTTGGAGGTTGAGGTTTAAATCCTTGCCGGGTGTATTAAGGGCGTTTTTCTTAAATTAATTAAAAATCTATCTCCACAAAAGTGTGGGTACACTTATTATAAACCTTTACTTTCATCACACCTATAAATATATATATATATATATATATATATTTAGCACCACGTCTTACTACCTGTTCGAGCTATATGCTTAAGTACTAACTACGCTAAGGGTTTAGGAATTGGGAAGGTTTAATATAGAGGAAGCGAACCCACATTTCCGCGAAGGGAGAGTGGAAAGCTATCTAAGAAACATCTCACACAGTTCACCCAGGAGAGATTCGAACCTCGATCTTCCCGTCCTCGGCAGTCTATCTCAACGCGAAACCAGTGCGTTAGCTAACTACGCCCCTAAGGCGTTTTTTATCACACCTGTCTGATCAATATTATTAT
This sequence comes from Timema californicum, assembly GCA_902141385.1. Lineage (NCBI taxonomy): Eukaryota > Metazoa > Arthropoda > Insecta > Phasmatodea > Timematidae > Timema > Timema californicum. The sequence goes on along the minus strand of CABFOW010000038.1, from coordinate 491,744 downwards.
ATTAGTAATATGGGTAATGAGACAAGTGGAACCAAATAATGTTAATTTTTATACTACTCGTATTAAATAAAATTCAGCTATTATTTATTTAGTTCAGAATTCGCCCCCAAATATCATCATAGTGTAAGGTTTACAATTGCTTTAAATCGACATTTTGTTCAATTTCTTAAAAAAAAACAGTATTGTGTAATCACCAATTTAGTTAAAGTAGAAGTTTCAAGTTTGTTAATTAAATAAAGTGTTTGTATGCAGTGCATACACTTGAAGCTCTTCCAATCCCGTATCTGATGGTCGATGGACCAAGATGAAAGTTAGTACTGGCGACGTAAACAAATACGGGTGAATGCGGAGATTTTGCACGTTGGGAGCTCCGCAAAGGTCTCCTGAACGTTGGTTTCACTCAATAAAATTAGTTAACAACCGTTTAGTTACCTTCTAAGTAAATAAAACCACGGTGTATCATTTGAAGCGATGACATTTCCCTAGACGCTGGCTGTCTGTGTAACAATTTACGGTCACTATGATCAAATGTTCGTCCAGCTTATGTCCTTGTGATTTTCTGATGTCAAATTTTCACAGGAAGAGACTTATCTGACAGAGATGAAAGTTATTAGATCTACTTACACGTATACATACGTCTACTCATATATATATTATCAATATATATAGATACACTACCACTTTTGATAGAAATTATCATTATATCTATAGATAATTCCCATAAAAGTTGCATATGCAGATAATGCGTCTTACTATCTACTTGGGTTATTCGCACCAACCAATATCTTTAAAGTAGAATAAATAATATTTTATAAAAAATGTGATCAATGTTGGTCCCCAAAATAAAGAATAGATCCTTTCTACCAACATCTTACTTTAGATAAATAAAACCGATATTGTTACAGTTCTTTATTATTACATTTTATAAAAGGTTTGGTATTTCAGACACACCAATGAAAAGTACTGGCTATTAGTGAAATGAACTATCTAAAGAATAATATGAGGATTAATACCTAGCGTGTCTATCGGTATTATTGAAAGTAAAATTTGCCTCTCAATACGATCGAGCTCTGGTGTTAAAAACTGTAACGAAGAGTTCTGACCCCCCATTTAGCCTTTGAACAAATCCTGACACTAAAGTGTGTGCACTAGTTGTGATGCCCCGGTCACACGATGCTACTCCTCTGTCACATTAGGATACTGCGTTTGAAGTCCGGTTGCTACCATTAAAGGGAAAAAGGCGGTTGTTGGTCCGTGAGAATGTCTTCAGTGGAGCCACGTCGTGATATTTTATGAGGTTTGTTGCTTACAGTTGTGGGTGATTTGTGTCAGGATTTGTTTGAGGACATACGTGATAAAAATAATATGGAAATGGGTAAGGGAATGAATAAGTATAAGGGAGCAGTGGGGGGTCTCATCAGCATTTTTAAAAGAACTGGCCGTTGAGGACTTTACTAATATGCTCACCCAACCACCTCATTGAATCACTCACCATGAATACTTGTAAAAATTGAAGAGCACATACTAAAAAAAAAGCACAAACTGAACCATGTGGATCTGGGGTAGCAGCTAGAACAGTAAAGTTTCCTGTCACATCACGCTACTAGGGCGGTACTTGGTAGCGCTACTGAATCACGTGACCCTATAGCGGCTACCAAAGTTAAACAGGTTCAACTTTAGTAGCCGCTACCTTTTAATAGCCGCTACCCAGCTACTTTCTAGTCACACGAAGCGTTGAAAGTATATACTATTATGGTGGCTACTAACCACATACATTTTCTTGTATACAATGTATGGAAGCTATTATGGTTGTGCTTTTTTCAAATGAGAATATAAGTGGCACTTTTAATATGTGTATGTGTATGTGTATGTGTATGTGTATGTAGGTGTGTGTGTGTTTTGAATATAAAGTCTTAAGCCATGTCTTAAAATGGAGCCTATGTATCCGACTCATCTTCTGTGTCTTATGTTTTAGTTATACAGTATATGATTTATGTTTTTATTTAAATTAAAAGGGGACATACGGTAAGGTGCCCCGTTTACCCCACCCCCTTGGGTGTGCCACTGGTTCTAAGTAAACGCTTAGTGAGAGAAAGGACGGGAAAAATAACCAAGGTACCAGCCGGGAATCAAACCCGCGACCCCTAAGTTCGTAGGCAGGTACATTGACCAATACCCCACGAGGTCAGTTAAGACTTTTAATAACAGATGTTACGATTTTAGAGTCCGAGCTATGAGTGTCTGGGACCTAAGATTTAGAGTAACTCAATTGGAGTTGTTAGTATAGATTCAAACAAGAGACCACAGAAAATTATCTAAATTTTTCAACAACTGCAAGGATATTATTAATTATCATTTTTATTAATTTTCAATCATCTACATCAGCGTTAAAACCGAGTAACCAATATTTTTAAAATTTATAAACAAATATAAAACAGAATCTGAAAAATCTTACGTGTGTTTCTATGAAAAAAAATGCACTAATTGTTTACTATTGTTTGATCAATGATATTAAAATTGGGTTTAATTCAAAATGTCTTTTTTTAAATAATAGTTATTATAATATTATTATTATTTTGATTTATTCATAGATCAATTAGTATTTTTAGTCATATAAACAATAAAACACATACAATTATTTTGGATGAATCATGTATTTATTTAACTATTAAATTTGAAATATACTTTATTTTACAAAAGTATTAATTTATTATGTGTGTTTTACTATACATTATTTGAAATTTCTCCAGCTAGTTTTCCGTTTTTTACAATAAACATTGTATTTAAAAGTACATTTTAAATTTTTAACACAAATCACACGTCAATTCAAATAGTTGAAGCCAAAATATTTGATTAACAAGTATTCTCGAATTAAAGTAAAATACATTTGTATTTGATATTTTAGCACAATATGCTCTCTTTCGAAACCGTAACTTGGACCATGTCTTCTTTCACGTCCGGAAAAAGAGTACTTCAGTGAGCGAGAAATTGATGGAAACAATCAAAAATCAAAAGATTTTTCTTGGATTTATAAAAAAATTGCGTCCACGACTTACGCTCTTCAAGTCAATCACTTGGTAGAGAGGCGTCGTATAAAATGGTGTCATGACACCCACTCTTCAAGCCATTGACATTTTAGAAAGCATTTTAAAATCTTTAAAGTAAGAAGTCCTAATTGTTTATGTAAATGAAATAGATTGAATCATGAAAGTTTGTTGACATTAAATAAAGTATTTGAACTAATCTTGACGAAAAAATGTTGATAAGTGATAATACAAACAGCAAATATTTTCAACCTATTGTTCGTCAGAATTTTGTCAAATTATTTTTTATAATAATTGTCAGTTATTTTTTATGACTATATCCATATCATTTACATAAAAACAAATACTCTTTTTTTAAAGTCTTAATATTTCTTATGAAACAAAAAGCGCAGCTCAATTAATTCACCTAGTATTGAAATGTTTGATGAATGGCACAATAAATACGTCACATAGGCCCAAAAGCTCTAATAAAATTCTATAACGACGCATGATCTTCAAGTCAAACTACTGGTAAAGGACAGGTTTCATAATCACATTTAGTAACCCTAAATATAAAGTTTTGGCACCATCCTCCCTAAAACCAAATGAAGTACGTTTCATAGGGCCAGTTTCATAGTCAAATTGAGTACGCCTCAAGTGCGGCGCTACACTAAGTTCATGACGACACCTACCTAAACCAGAATGGAATGGGCCAGTTTCATATGCGAGAACGGCGCATTCCATTCGAGTTTAGGTAGGTGTCGTCTTGTACTTAGTGTAGCGCTGCACTTGAGGCGTACTAAATTTGATTATGAAACAGGCCCATAGTCACAGTTTAGTCACGCTGCCCACTAAATTTTAGTATCGATCCAAACTAAACTTTATAAATGCTGCGAGCACACTAAATCGACACTATTCAACTTTCTAGATGGATGACGATCGGATTTTTGATGATGATGATCTAGTGGATTTAGTTGAGGTTATTGGTGTCATCGATAAGTTACCCGAACCCAGAAGATATTCGTGGGATGTGGAAAACCCTTTCAAGTTCTATTACGACACGGAATTTATCAGAAGATTATGATTCAGCAAAGATACCGTGGGGAACGTCATCGTCCTACTGATGACTGGTCCAAACCAAAACGCCCGTGGTTTGCCTGTACCACCTTTAATAAAGGTGATTACAGCACTTCGATTTTATGGGATTAGTAGTTTTCAAGTAAATATGTTTTGAAATTATTATTTTAATATCGATATGTTTTATATACTCAAAATACCCTTGTATAACATTAATTGCATTATCAAATGACCAAATTGTGGTCCACAATTGTTATACGGGCGTCTACATTTGCGTTTGTTTGTTTATTTATTTGTTTATTAACAGCATGGTTCAAGAGATCTGGATGGTTAGGTAAAATATAAAGTGTAGTTATATTCTCATTTATTCTGTACGAACATGTGATAGTCAACATATTTTGTAAGATAGGTCTTAATTACTTTATTAGTCAAATTAACAGTTGGCTGCTATTTCTTCATCTGCTTCTCTTTTTAGGAGTTATTGTGAAATTCTGAAGGAATGTAACTTATTTCAAAGTCAAACATATTTTTAAAGTATTTTGGCTATTTTACTATTTTATTTTGTTCACTACATTATATCAGTTGGAGGTCGTTTCTAAGCCAGATATGGAGATTTTGGACATTGTGGCACGTTGGCCAGGAAGCACCGATGATGCCAGGATCTTCATCAACAGTCGAATGAAGACTCGACTGAAGACGCGTCAAGTGAGGGGCAATCTTCCTGGAGATAGTGGATATCTACAATTAGATTACATCTACACTTCAGTACCATACCCACAGACTCCAAAGAGTGGCGGTACAACACAGCACAAAAGCAGACAAGGGAAGTGGTGGAGTGTTTGTCAGGGGTATGCGAACGTAGAATTGCATGCCTCAGACAAAAGTTGATTAACCAACTTACTCACTTCCACCAAAGTCATCATTGCGTGTGCTGTGTTACAAAACTTCGCCTTCCGACACCATGAGCTCCCACCCGAGGATCCTGAACGAACCATGGGAACAAATTCCTGAACGGAATGTTCGTCCCAACGAGAAGGGCCGCTTTCATACAGCACCACTTCAGCTATGAAAATTGATATTTGGTGAATGTGAGGAATTCCAGGCCTCCACCGTGGTTCGGATTCCAGGTTAAACTGTAGGTCCTCCATTTCATCTCACAATCACCCTAACATTACACATTAGCGTAAGAGCGTATAACCCGAACGGGTAGTAAGACGCGGTGCTAATAATAATAATTTCAATTCAATTTTAATTTCCTTTATAGTTATAATAATAATAATAATAAATTCTAAATGTAGTAGAAAATTTAAACACGTCATTCAGGTAGAAGGACAACCCTAGCAAACCCATATCCAAATATGTCCTAAATTTGAAATTTATTAATTATAGCTAGAAAAATGGGGGGTTTATATTTTCCAAAAATAGTACACACACATAATTTCCAGTGTAGTATAAACCTGAAATTCGTAAGAATCGTAAATTAAAGGACCTTGCCAAATATTTAGAAGTGTCTGAAAATTCTAAATGGGACCTGAGCACATAGAGGAAAGAGGGTGTACAATATATATTACTTTTAGGTGTGATAGGATTTATTTTAATTTGGTGTAACAATACAATGCCTTGTATTGCACAATTACTCCCCACCTAACCTAATATCACTAATAAAATTGCCAAGATACGTACTACCCACCCCCAGAAATAACCTCCAAAAAAACCTATAATAGTATTCTTCTCTATTATAGCCCTATCTAGCCCCAACCATTATTCAAAGCCAGCATTCAGAAAAATCCATTATAAACAGTGAAGTTAAGTAACTGTTCAAACGTACCTTCGTCCAGATTCCCTGGCTACGCCGCTGGCGAGTCAAACGCACTAATAAACAAGAGTTGGGCAACAACATCTCGAAGAACGGCTCTACGGTCTACTCCACCCGATCATTGGAAATAAACTAGCCGATGTTTACTTGACCTCCCTCTGCCAAATCAACTGACCCTGGTTTGCCGTCTGGCGGAGGGATATGAAAATGCCACGCCGAACTTTCAAGCTTGCACATTGGTAGAGAAATAGAATACTGCCGAGCTACAACGACGCGTCCAATCAGCGGCTGGGAAAACCTACCAAGTTGTGTCAGAATGACGTAATGGACTATTTGGGCGTAACTGAGTTGGAAGTGTAAACCCCTCCCCTTTGTATCCGTGTTTCTAGGCTCATTATAAAGAGGTTGGTAAATTGTATACGAATATTCATTCACTTTTAGCCATAACTGCGCATCGGTCAGGTGTAGGGAGCAGGATGCATGCTTTATTGTAAATATGTTACAAAAATACGAAGGTTCACTTTAGTCATCACTGCTCATCGGTCAGGGGTAGGGAGCAGGATGCATATTTTCTTGTAAAAATGTAATGGTAATGTAAAGTTCACGTAACTATCACTGCTCGTCAGTCAGATGTAGGAAGCAGGATAGTTTGTTTTTTTGTAAATATGTAAAGTAAATGTTAACTTCACTTTAACTGTCACTACTCGTAAGATTGTTAATTATAAATATGTAGGATCGTTTTTGAAAGTTGTTTTGCCGCAAGTTAAATGTAACTGTTAGAAAATAACGTTAAATGTAGAATCTAAGAAATGACCTTAAGTCCTGTTTTTTGGTTATGAGCAACCAGTAACAACGTTATGTTTGAAGGACCTTAAGTCCGACGCAAATATATCAATGTTTTCTTTCAGAATAGTAGCTATAGGATATTTTAAAAATAAGGCCGTCCTTTCCGTGTTTTGTTAATATTTTTGGCAATAAAAGAATATTTTGTTGTAAACTTTTTCTATTGACTGTTGATATTTTCCTTGTATTGTTCCATCCTCTCTATCCTATAGTTTAGGGGCCTTGTCTATAGGATCGGCTGAGGGTGTAATATTGGCAAGCAGGCATAAGTAGCACCCAAAATAGCCAAATAAATCTTAAGATCAGAAATTTATAAATTTATAGCTAGGAGTTTAAATGGTGAAGAGGGATGGGAGGGGTGGAGGGGCTGGGGGCCCAACATTTCCAAGATACTTAACTACTTCTGTATGTGGTAGAAAACTTAAATTCACCTAGCAAGTATAAGAACCACCCCAAATAAAAAAAGGGTGGTTTTTAATTTTAAAATGGAATTTTGGGAAATTGAGAGCTATTGCCAGAATAAACTTTTGAGATGAGCTAGAGAGAAATTACAACTAACCAAATTAGGCTTTGAATTTGAAACTTCTCAAAGTGAAATGAAAATATTAGAGGGGTTCTAAATTTACATAGCTGTTTGAAGCCACTACTTCTCAATGTGTTTGAAAAATAATATTCGGAAGGCCAAATCATTATGAAAGTCTGTAAATTTAAAAAAGTTTAAAGGTTACTCGAGGAAATAAGGGTTGAAAAGGGCTTACAAAACTTCCTGAAAATTTCCCAAGCTAATATAAAAGCCATTTTTGAGCAGGTATAAAATTGAAACTATGCATTTATGTTAATGGACCTTCCCAAATATCCGAATGACGTCTGAACATTATTAAATCTCAATAAATAATGTTTAATACTATTTTTGATGTAGTTAAGTTTAAATTTTATAGATACTTAGATCATTTAAGATAACAAATAAGATTTAAAATTTAAAATTTTGGAAATGAAGAGGGGGAGGAGTACTTACTTACTTGCTTTATGGCATTAGGATCTCGAAAATGATTTTCCGCCCTTACAAAAGTACGCCACCTATCTCTATTGTGAGCTAGTTCTATAGTTTCCCTCATTACACCCTATCCCTATCTTGAACTAGTTATAGGATCTAATGATGTGGACTGGATATATCTATCTTAAGCTAGTTATATCCAGTCTACCTCACTACACCCAATCTCTATCTTGTACTAACTATATCCAGTCCACCTCATTACAACCTATATATATTTTAAGCCAGTTCTATCCAATCTACCTCATTACAACTTATCACTATCTTGAGCTAGTTATAGCCAGTCCACTTCAATACACCTTATCCCTATCTTGGGCAAGTTCTATCCAGTCCACCTCATTGAACCCTATCTCTTTCAGGTTCATCCTAATGTTACTTTCCCATCTGCATTTATGTCTTCCCAATGGGGTTGCCAGTCAATACCCTGAACAAGGTTCTAGAATCTACCATTTGTGTTGATTGTCCTGCCCATCGTAATATACGAGACTTGATTATCTTAACAATGTATTGTGAAAAGTATAGAGTATGTAACTCTTCATTATGTAACCTCAACTCCGCATTAGCCTAATATCTTTTTGGACCAAATATATTCCTAACCGGGTGGCCTTGTGGTCTAGGGGTAAAGTGTCAGACTCCTGTGCTGGGGTCTGGGATTCAAGCCTCGGTCCTGGCACAGATTTATCTGATTACCAAACCCTTCTTTCACCTCTGACAAGAGGTGTATTAATCACAACTTATGAATTGTGGAATGCCAGGCCTCCACCGTGGTTCGGATTCCACGTTAAACTGTAGATCCTCCATTTCATCTCGCAATCACTCTACCATTACACTTTAGCGTAAGTGCTTATAACCCGAACGGGTAGTAAGACATGGTGCTAATGATAATAATAATATATTCCTAACCGCCTTGTTTTAGAACAACTTAGATTGGTTTTCGACATGTAAGGTAAGATACCACGTTACACACCCATAGAGAGCAACCAGTAAAATTATTGTTTTGTATATTCAGAGTTTTACATTCCTGGAAAGCCGGCAATATGTCAATAACTTACTTGCCGAGTAATAGCGTGCATTTACCGACTGTATTATTTTCCTTATTTCCAATACAATATCGTTACTGCTAGTCAAAATTGTTCCTAAATATTTAAACTCATTAACCATGTCAAATTTTATGTTGTTATAATTAAACTCTAAATTATTGTCCCCAAACTGTGTTTTCTGTGTAATATCATATACCGGTACTTGGTATTTTCAACATTCACTTCCAAACCTATTTCCTTACGAGCCTCTATTAAAATTTCTGAATTACTTGAAACAGCTTCCTTACCAACAACAACAACAAAGTCAAATCATCTGCGTTTCCTAAAAACTGTATTGTCTAATGTCAAGAATTCCCTAATCTCTCTTGTATTACCCTAGAAACATACTATAAGGCTGGATTAAAAAGTAATGGGGAAAGTGCATCTCCTTGTTTCAAACCACTATTTTTTTCGAAAGTATTTGATAAATAACATCCAACCCGTACTCCCTAACACGTATCAATCAAACATACGTCACCTAGCTTAACAAGTTGTATGGGTATACCGAGCTTAACTAAAATGTCATGTAGTTTATTTAAACTGGATCATATATCTTTTTAAAATCTATGTATAATTGATGAATCGTCATGTTGTGCTCCCACTTTTTTTCTCTAATATTTGCCAAATAGTAACAATCTGGCCCGTTATTGATTTATTTCGTCGATATCCACAATTATCACAACTTATTTGATTTCCTCTGCACATGAAATTAATCTCATTTGAATTATGTTAGATCAAATTGTATGGCATGTTTTTAGTGAGTGGTGATATACCTTTATAAGTATCGCAAATGCGGGTACACTTCTTTAAATTCAACCTTCATAATTCATCAGTGTAATTAATACATCTTCATATGCGTACATCCTGAACAGGTAGAAAAACGAGGTGCTAATATATATATATATATATATATTTTTATAATTTATATAATTATCATAGGTTTAAATAATTCACCTGTTTTTATTCTAACAATGGTTAAAGAAGTTAAAGAGCTCTGACATTGCGAACATAATCAAAATAACATAACAAACATAATAAAAATGATCATGCTAACAAAGGTGTCAGCTTCATCTTGTCTGAACCATCGCTAACAAGGCCAGGGTTCAATCCCGACTTTATATACTAAGTGTGGCTATCTGAAATTGTATCTCACTTTCGATCTATACAAATTCGATTATCCTATCATTAAAATATACCTTCTTTGTTTACAGCTAGTGTACTCAATTCTTGTAAATCTGGAGACAGCTTGAACAAGTTGCTATATGTGGAATCTAATTAGTAAACGGTTAAAACCAAATCAATCCACGTTAGCTTAATTCACAAATTTTATACAGCCTGTACAGAATTAAGGCCTATATTATATATTTTAATAAGCTAATATATTCATTAATATACATTTTATTTTTAAAAATATAAATGGTATCTTTTTAATAATTTACAATAAGAATATCTAATGTCAAGAGATGTAATTAGAATGCATAAATTGGAATTAACTAAAACTGTATTATACCTGGTAATTGCTGGCAGGATTGTTGAATAGGTTTACTTACACTCACAAATGCAACCCATGAGATCGGGATCTACGTTGGTAGTGGAGTGAGTATAAATTATTTACACACTTCACATCTTACAACCAATTCAAATTGGATGCATATTTACACAATGTATCTACATATCATTAGGCTATTTATAAAATTTCATGACTTGACCAGGTTTATCAAACCAGACATTTTCTGCCAAAACTTTTTTATGGTCTCCCTCAGCAAAACATGATTTTAACGTTTATTACAGTGATTACAAAATTGTTTATCAATTTAAAAAATAAACGTTAAACGCTTTAAAAGGTTTCTTAATTTAAGTATTTAAATTACATGTTTTTTGTTCATTTTAATTAAATTCACAGACAATTCCCTGCTTTCGTGATATTTTTTTTCTCTTTTCTATGCATATTTCCACTCGTTACACTAATGGTACAAGGATGAAAAAAGTAGAATATATAGAATGTGTATGCAGCATTTGTGTAAAGGGAGAGTGGGAAACAACTTTGGATAAGCCATCTATATACAACCACTGGGGTCCCCTAATCATCAGAAAACATACTCGCATTTTTGGTCCTCGTAGTCACCGGTGTGAATGAGCTTGCTGCTTGATCAGTTTATGTTTCGCTCTCTTTAACCAAACCATTTTCTCTTAGCATCTTCCGACATATTTACCCCCTGATATTAATACTGTATATAAACTTATGCTTAGCGTACTAATGAATAAAAGATGTTATTTTACTATAACAAGATCTTAAATTAAATAAAGTAGATTTACTTTCTTTTGAAAGTCTTGTAGTTTTTTAATTAAAAATAATATTTTTTAAATCAAGATGATTTCTCCAATTTTCTATATCATTTAAAATAAATTCACAATTCACATTAACAAATTGCACTGAACAATGTGTACCACCCCAGCTGGTCTGTTGGTAACCTTTCAGGTAAAGATAATTGAAAAACTCGCTCAGCGCTCTGACCGACAGCAACCAACCAACATTTTGCAAGAATAAAAGGAAGGTACCAAGATCTATCTCCATTTTAATTTTAACTAGCGATATATTAAAATAGTTTAAAAACGTTTATTTATTTAATTAATATCAAATCCTGTATGTGATTATACCGTTGGAAGCGTAGCCTATTTACGCTGTGCATATAGTCCGTGAAATTTTAAAATTCCTTCTAATTTCACTGTTTGAATCCCAAACATGTGTTAATTTCTATATGATGCAAATGTGGGCTCACTTCCTCTAAATTCAACCTTCCCAATTCCGAACCCATTACTTAGGCGTATAACTCGGACGGGTAGTATAGCGCGGTACTAAAATAAAAAAGCAACTTTTGCAGAATGCATGAAGCAAAGAAGCGATTCAGTGATTCACAACCACAACTTGTGAATATCAATGCAAAATATATATTTTGTACTTTGCAGGATCAACAATTTAAATAGAGAGTCACCATGAGTACAATGCCCTTACTTCTTCTATTATCACTATTATGAAAGGGAGAATGGGGGGAGGAGGGCTGGTTTAACCCACTCTTCGAGGTCACCGGTCTAGTGAGTGAAGAGAATATCCTTCCTTCAAGTTGCTTTTTTCCCTATTAACAAAAGTAGTTAGGAGGGGGGGAAATGCATTAAAACCCACCCTTCGAGGTCACCTATCGAATATGAAAAGAGAAGGTCATTAATGCTTTCTAGTGGATAGATATGGAACTAAGCTCTTGAGCTGTCAAGGTTGTCAAGTCTGGAAGGTCTTTTTCTCTACCAGAATAATTATATGTAGTAGTATTCTGGTAGGAATAAAAACCTACTATACCTGGATTTCTAACATAATAAACGCATAAGTCAAAAATTTGTTGTTTGTTGTAGACTTTTTAACATCGCTTGGTGACTTCTATAATATATAACATATACATTCAACGCACGAAGTTACTAGGGTGACATGGACGTGCAAGGTGTCGTCCTGCCTCCCTTACGTATTCCAGAAAACGTCTTCACCCTCCAGGGAAACCTACATTCCGTTACACCTGAACTAAATTTGGGACGAACGTTTCGGTGGTTTGCTGTAGTTGATCTTAACGGTGCCAACGAAGCTACAGCGTGCCGTAAAGCGTGACTGGCTGCTAACCAATACCACGCAGCCGGAGTTCGTCCTCCGGGACACCACACTACACCACAAGCCCAACAACACTGCACAGAAAGGGGAAAACATGCCCTTACACACTGGCCACAAGCCTGCCCTTTTCAGGGTTGGGTGAAATTGCCACGTCAACAAACAACACCACAATAATCTTCACAAAACCACGAACCCACATAAATGCTAACTTTTCCAACTAAGATGCCAACCTGGAGACAACCGACATGGAAACTGACCACGACGTCAACGGATCATTCACCCTAGTCGACAAACTCAGGCGTAAGAAGAAATGTAAGAACACAAACAGGACACAAGTAAAGAAAACAATCACCACGGTCGACAACCAATACACACCACTGAACACAGGGACACAAATAAACAACGAAACACCCACAACACAGACGGTCGCAAACAAAAAGGAGAGACTTCCCCCAATAGTGACGGTAGGGATCCAAAATTATAAAAATATCACCGAAATAGCAAAATACACCTATATCACAACAGGAGCTAGTTACATTAAGGATGGACTTAAAATACAAACCACCTTGAACCACGACTTCAAACTAGTACACACCCTCCTCACTGCCGCAAGACAAGCCGGTGAAGGTAATAATAAAGTGACTGCCATCAAACATGAACCCTGAGAACATCAAATCAGATTTAATCGACCTAGGATACCCAGTGACTGACGTGCACCAGTTTAGCCAAAAGGCAGAATCAACCAACACCACGCAGACTCTGACTACACTCCCAATTTTTTTTGTTTCGCTTGCTAAGGCCAAAACGCACACCACTATCTTTGAAATTAGCTACCTTAATCAGACTAAGGTTAGGGTAGAACATTACATCCCCTCCCTAAATACGATTGTGCAATGTTACAAGTGTCAGAGTCATGGGCATACAAAGAACAACTGTTCGAACATGCCCAGATGCGAGAAGTGTCTCGGAGCACACCTAACCCCCAACTGCACCAAAAAGGACAACACGACACCAGCAAGATGCATCAATTGCAAGGGCCCACACACGACCAACTACAGCAAGTGCCCAGTATACGTGTAACTGTTGGATGCCAAGATCAACAAACTCAACGCACGACAGATTCGACCCACAAGGACGGCGTCCCCACCTACTACCGGTAATTACCCTCCTATCCCGTAAAATCATACCTCCGACCAACCAACCACTCCCGGTCTCATCAGCTTAACAAACAGTGGAGGCCGCATCTATCTACTGCTCCTATACCTATGTAACGGTGGGGCGCCACAGATGACCACAACAAGAAAACACCACTTATCCACTCTCAGATATAAAATACTTCATCAACCTACTCCAGGACCTCAACATCTTTAAAATACTCACTCACATCAGACCATACCTCACTAGACTCAGAGAGGCGACCGACAAGGCTGAAAAACTCATGATACTGCTAGAGGGAGTAACCGAATACTTCTCGATAGAGTATGACTAACGCAAATGAAACGGTGACGAAATATATACTTCGGGTTTTTATATGGAACGCGAATGGGATATTAACGCATGCTAAGGAACTAGAAGATATATTTAAAATTTACTCAATAGATATTGCCCTAATAAACGAGACCCATTTAAATCCAGGAAAAATATCCTCTTTTACGGCTACACTATTTATAGAAACTATAGGTCCCAAGGGGAGGGGGCACTGTTATCTTTATAAAGACCCATCTACCTCACTATCCACATCAATTTCAAAATCTCCAAAGCATAGAATCTACCGAAATAAATGTAAATACTATCGTTGGGAGTGTCCGGTTCTCGGCCATATACAAGCCACCAACCAAAACGCTACTACCACAAGACTTAGACGAGATCACAGACGCAAGCAAACTGTTTTTGGTGGGCGATATTAAATAAACAACACCATTTGTAACAGCCGACTAACCACCGGGAGCGAACGAATATTAGCATACCGTGCAGGTGCACACGACTACGTAGTTGTTACCCCAGAAGAACCCACATCTTATCCCTCGAACTATCTACAGAGACCCGATATCATAGACGTGGCATTGACCAACATTGGTGTAACCACTGAGGTTATGACGGTATTAAAGGAACTGGATTCTGACCATAATCCTATATTGTGTAAAGTTAAAACAGACTCTACTTAGAGATAAGGGAACTCAAACAACAGAAACTTGTGATTGGGACGAGTTTAGGTGGACACTAGAGGATACTCTACCTGAAATATGAGATGTAGATTAAATAAAACAGGCTGACGCTACACTACAACTATTCACGACCACAGTGCAGGAAGCGTACAGGGTGAACACCACTGGGACCACCATACAACATGACCTCCGACAACAACACCCAGACTTGGACTTCCTCATAGCCCGAAAAAGGGAAGCGAGGAGGGACTGGCAGACCTACAAAACCCCACACCACAGGACGACCTACAACCGACTCAGAGCCCAAGTGAGGAGGAGAGTCAAAGACATCAGGAAGGACAGATGGGACACTTACGTCACCGAGGCCGCACTTGACCGATACAAGTTGTTGAAAGTAACATGACAGCTCAGGAGTACTACCAGAAATAAGACCGTACCAGCTATCCATAGGGAATACGGCATGGTCTACGAAAGCATAGAGATGGCTTAAACCATAGCCGTGGTTTTAGAGAAACAGTTAAAACCAAACGACGAACCACAAGATCACAACTTTACCAGAGACGCGAATAGAACAATCAGGGACTATCTGGAAGGACCGAACGACACCAGGGCAGAGGTAATCACTCTGGACGAGTTCACTACCACTATAAAGTACCGACCTAGGAAAAAAAGGCCGGGACATGACCACCTGACTAACGAAATATTAAAACAAATGCCAGGGAGATCAGTAATAGCGCAATTGGCACTACTAAACTCACTACTGACTCTCTGCTATTTTCCGACTGACTGGAAGCTGGATAGTGTAATAACAATTCCCAAACCTGGTAAAGACCCGATGTTTCTCAGAACAGAAGGCCTATTAGTCTACTAGCGACCTTGAGTAAGGTATATGAGAGACTAATTCTCAAAAGACTAAAAACAATAAACGATAGGCTAGGCGCTATTCCAAATTTTCAGTTCGGATTTAGAAACCACCACTCCACCACCCATCCCGCAATAAACACAGTAAAAGACGTAGCTGACGCATTTCAAGAAAAGAAATACGTAATAGTGATTTTCCTAGACGTAGAGAAAGCTTTCGACAAAGTTTGGCACCTTGGACTTATTCATAAATTAATAAAATTCAACTACCCAATGTGGTAAATCTTCTTGATAGCCAGCTTCCTCAGACGTTCCAGGTGGTTATGAATGGCAAGATATTTCAGACACACACTATTAAAGCAGGCTACTAAAGGGTTCATCACTAGCACTGCACTTATATAACATTTATGTAGCAGACACTCTCACTCACGAACAAGTTCAGGTTAGGCTTTTCACCAACGACACCATGCTCTATGTAGCTAGTAAAAATATAAATTACGCATCACTTGCATTGCAATGATAACTCCTCCAGGACTGGCTCTCTAACTGGAGAATTAAAGTAAATACCAGTAAATCAGCAATCCTAATCTTAGCTTAAGGTAGGAAACCACTCCCCGCCCCACTTACTCTATTTGACACAGAGATCCCACTCTAAGACGAAGTCAAGTTCCTTGGGATCACAATGGATAGGAGACTCACCTAGAGGAGCCATATAGATAATACTAATAGTGAAGTAATGGCTAGATTCATACAACTGTAATCATTGTTCAAAGGAGGGAAGCTCTCAATTCCCACTAAAATACTACTAAACAAGCAAATAATTCAACACGTCATCCTTTATCATTGTAAAGCATGGAGCTATGCCTCCAAAACAAACACTCGCAAACTTCAGGTAGTACAAAACAAAATATTAAGGACACTCACAGGTGCAGACAGATTCACTAGTAATACCGACCTACACACGATGACAAACTGATGCCAACTACAAGAAATCTACCTGGACAGAAACAAAAAGTTATAAGATCAGACTGAAATGCACGAGAACGAACTTGTTAGAGGACTCGGACAGTACGACCCGACTGAACCACGACACCATAAACGACTCAGGCTGGCGTTGTTGAGCATATATTTATCCTATATAAGTGTCTAATATAACAAAAAAAAAATTAGAAATATAAAATCCTTAGTTGATAATCATAAAAATAAACCAACCTAGATGTAGCATCCCTTGTAAAATATAAATTAACTAATATTTGACAATAAACTACGCCAGAACGACAGTGAAATCACCGACAATCCACCACCCCAATCATAGACCCGAGCTTCGCACAATCGCATATTTCATGCCATTACTACCTTAGTTACGGCCGGTCGCCACTGGGATAGCCGGCTAGGTTTTTTACGAGTCAGAGGATAATACTGGCGCCGGGGTTGGCCCCAGATGGTGAATGGAAATGTATCCACTTCAGACCAAATCCCAAGAAAAGAAAATCCTACCAACCCCTCGATAATTACCTTTGCCACGGCCGGACTCCACTGGGACAACCGAATAGGTTTTCTACTAGTCAGAGAATAATACTGGCACCGCTGTCGGGCCCATATGGGGAATGGAAATGTATCCATCCAATTCAAACTAAATACCAGGAAAGTAAAATATGAAAATTGCCTAATATGTGGATAAAATTTATAAATTTAACAACGGAATAGTTTTTATTTACACTTTAATTTTTGTATTCGTATGCTTGACAGCTATTTTTGAACGTGATCCTCATAATAATACGTATCTAGGCTGTTCGCATATTTACACTCTTGGTATAGGGATGAGGATGATAAAATTTATAAGAAACGTAGTCGCATACTTTGTGGAAGGAGAGTTCTAAACTATTTAAGAAATAAACAACCTTAGTACACAAGGCCAAGATTCAAACCTTCAACTTCTTCCCACAGGCAATATTATATATTGCGAGACTTATGTCCTAGATCGCGTGATCACCAATGGGCGGCTACTATGTCTTAAGGCCTTACCCAACCACATTTACAAGATTTCAGGGTCCGGATCCCCATTGAGGCAAAATTTGTGGTGCTAGAGCGGGTGGGGAACGAAATGAGTGATTCTCAGTTCTAAGTGAGGTCCCAGGCACAAATAGCCCTTTGTTATTTAGTCATGGAGTATGTAAGATCTGTAGTTTGTGAGTTTTGAGACTACTAAAACACCTTTTAGCCGCAATTAAAAAACTAACTATAAATGTATATTAAGAATTACGATGGATACAATATATTTCAAGATATTTGATCTCATTTCAAATTGTCGGCAACAAACTTCCAACTGTAGGTTGGTATAGCCACTGGAGATTTCATTGGTGTGCTCTGAGAACCGTGACTTATATTAATGGTTGTGGAGTCTTGGGATAGTTATGTGAAATAATATGTCTTGGAGAATCTCCCAGACAGAACAGTTGGGAGAGTAGTGACATGTTAAGACAAATATGCGTGTCTTTGGCACCTTTACGATTATATGTATTAAAATAAATATTCTCATTTTATAAAAAGTTTTCCAAATAAACTGTAATACTTAGTAGCCTTTAGATCGTGGCAATTTGGTATCATGATTGTAAAAGCAATTTTTGGGGGTTCAAATTCACATAAATCGTTAATATTTATCACAACCCCGATTCACGATTACAATATTTTCTCTCTATAAGAGAAAGTAAAGATTATGTTTGTTCAAATTTTATTGTTTTTTTTTATAGTCTACAAATTATTAATAGAACTAATGTGTCTTAAAATAACTTGTTAATTATAAAAAATATATATATTTATTTATACATATATATATAAGGAGGGGTCAGGGCAGAATCATAGCGGGTGTACTAAAGTGGTTTCCTAAATGGCCCTTCGCCCAAATGCAGGACCATCTACTATCAGATTAAAACATTTTAACCTTCCTATCAGTATTTAGAGTGTGTTGTAACGTATCATTTCGTGGATGGCTCGGAGGATCAGTTATAAGAGGAGAGTGGGAAAAAAAAGGAAGATAAACACCATTAGCATTAATATCGATTATTAGATCATTAACGATAGGCATAAGGACAAAATGTCAGGCCCATCTTGTCTTGTATTCCTGAGATGAAGGTATTACATCATTCAGGATTATCACCGAAACTATCTCGGAAAAAAGAATCTCGTCATTACTTGTTTGAATTCGTAGTTTAGTTTTGTAAAATTGTCTTCCTTGAGTTTGAAATATATGGTTAAGTGTAAGAAAAGGCACTGGCCTTAACTTCGCCCAAATAAAGACGTTTTATTACTATTGCAATTATTATTATAGTAATTCATGTTAAGTCTACTTTCATATGAACGCACCTAATAGCGTAAAATTCCAATGTTCCAGTACAAAATACTGTGAGTTATATTGTATGTTACGTTTTAATAAACATTTACTTTAGCTATATTAAACAATACAAGTACGTAATAATACTTTATTTCCTTTCCTATTTCTTACGTTTCTCTAAGTAAAAGATTTAGTGTGCGAGTTTAAAACGGATAAAAGGAGAATAAGTAGAATTTCATATTTTTCATCTATTTTAGGTATTTATCGCGCACTTTTTGAACCGACTGATTTAAACATGACATGACTTATGAACTAACTTAAATTTAGAACAGACACAACATCCAGACCCCGGCCATTAATTCATCAATTTAAAAGGTAATATCCACATTTAACCAATGATACACTTTACGACCATGCCAGGAATTGGACTCAGACCCTTAAATCAATAGACAGACACGCTACTGACTGAACTAAGGGTTCGGACAAATATCTAGCAGATGTACTAGACGGATCTTTCATTACTTCTTTATGACGTCCAATTGAATTCAAATTACACTATTTATTCAATCTGAGAAACTTGTTAAATTTATTTCACCTTAGTTCGAAAGCCTCTTAACGTTCACAAAATAGACTCTATTAAAATTATTTTTAAATTATTCATTTTCTCTGATAGACAAATAATTTATCCAAACTTTTTACTTTTCACTTTAGTCTAATAAATAACTTAAATTGTCTGTTGCCAGATTGACAATTCTGAAAAGTTTAAAGCCCTGTTTAATATACTCGAATAACGAGAATCACATTCCGTAACAAGGTTTTGTTCAAGAAGAGCTAACCAGGAAAGGTCAATAGATTGTGTCATGTGACCATTTTATCTCGAAATTAAATAATCTAGCGATATATCGGTGATATGTCTGATGGACGGTTGTAATGTGGATAATTATTCCTAAATGTTTTACTATATTCTCTCCACGAACATCCTAGTACATTTCCTCTCTAAGTTCTACATATACCATTTTATGTAATTAAATATGTAAAGCCTGGAGGGAAAGTAATCTTGAAGGAAAATAAAATTTAATTCATTCAAGATAAATCTTAAATAAAAATATTTAATCCCTTATGTGTACGTATATACTTCTGTGAAAATTAGATTATGTGTTTATGAAAGAGGGTGTACAAAATTCACCCTTTGTTTTAGGAAAAAGAACAGTAGAAACTATCTCTACATATTTTATAAGTACGGGAATATTTTAGAGTGGTTGTAGATTAATATGAGTGGGAGAAGGGTAGGTGGACGGGTAGATATGGAAGGAAAATTGGACAAGAGGGCAAGATTGAATAGGACAGTGGCAGTGAAACAACTTTCATAATATAGCAGAGGTTGGCAAACTTTTAGTTGTGTAATGCTGGTCGAAATAATATTGAAAAGTCGCTCAGCGAGCCAACCAACCTAATCCTACCCAAATAGTTTATATATTAATTAATACCAGTTAACTAGTAAAATTATTAAAATAAATTTAAATCAATCTTGTAAAATTTAAATGTGACATCTTTCTAAATCGAATTCATTAAATAACGTCTGTTTCTTGAATATTTAATATTTAAATCGAAATAAGAATTAATACAAAAGGAGTTATACACATGGTTAGCAAAATCTTCTGAAAACATTATATTAAAATTTTGAAATAAAACAATATAATTATTTAAACATGAAAAAACGTTGTTATTAAAATCATTACAGCAATGATTTTAAATGAAAATAAAGTTGTTTTATTTCAAATCACTCAGGGTGCTATTAAATCGTTCCTCATGCCAATCTTGGCACGCGTGCCGTAGGTTTCCTACCCCTATACTAGAGTCTAGCATAAATACATAATTATCATTATAACTTAAATTCATTAAATATTTGATTATTATTAGTCTAATTGGTTTTAAGTTTCACCAATTGATACTCATTGGAGCCTAATAACTGTACCAACACCTTCGATCAGTCGGTAACATGTCTGTTTGTTGAGCTAATGTTCCAAGTTTGATTCCTGGCATGGGCAAAAAAATGTATCGTTGGTGAAATGTAGGTTTCCTCTTTCACAGTGATGATTTAACGGCCGGGGGCTGGAGGCTGTGTATGTTCTAAATTTAAACTAGTTTATAAGTCGTGTGCTGATATAATCAGTCAGTTCAGAAAGTGCATGTTAAATACGTCAAATAAATGAAAAAAATAAATTGACTAATTGTATTATGTTGCAGAATAACACTTTATACTTAATAATATAGGTATTTAAAAAAGGAAGATTTGTTGTATGCATCCCAAGCGAGTGCATAGGAAGTAGTTGTTCACATGTGATTTACAATTGTGGTCTTCCCATTCTATCTTAACGCAAATGGATCTTTACTTACATTAATCACTTTACTCATCCTTTATCCGTTAACAAACGTGGTTTTAAATATATTAATTAGTAAATAATAACATGTGTTATATTACTATTATTCTGCAATGTTTTCATATTTTGCTTTAATTTAATTTAAAATTATTTTATAACATTAAAGTTTTATATAATGAATAAAATGTAGGCCATAATATGCAGTCAATATGTAGACTATAAAATAGATTTGATTATCAATAATATATCATAGTCATCACTTTTCTAAAAATTATTTTTAAACAAACCTAATAAATATAACTGCTGGTTGGAAACAGACAGAAAACTAGAATAAACACGGCTTATTATTTATTTTTCTGTTTAAAGCAAGCAAATTCTGAGGCGAGAGCAAAGTTAGTATTTAGCTTTAAACTTCGTTGCAAGTAAAAATAGAGTCTAGATTTCACTTTCCAAAATTTCTTTGTACCCATGGAGGATCATAATATTCCCTAAAGCAATTAAAATTATTACTCTTAAATAACATATTTATCCCATGGGACTATTTATACAATACCGCAACCGTACAATTTTGAGATAAAGAAAATTAATCCATTTTTTTAAACGTGTATAAAATAAGTATTAGTCTATGGGTGTAACATTATTAAGTTACACACACACAATTAACCCAAATTGCTAGGAAAATCAGCGTTGGAACGAATATCCTACTCTAACAACACTGCGCACACGTCTTACAACGGACGTCAACCCACTAATAATTCATGACTCATTGTTTCCATGCTGAACATACTATTAGACACCCTCACACCCCTCCCTCTTCCCCATCTACCTGTACTACAGCGCCATATTACCACAACTGCGTGCGTTCCACGTGGCGTGATCTTTCAAATTAGGGGTGTTAAAAGTACAGTGAGAACAGGGGTGATACCCGCTTCAGTGGTCGCATGGTCTAAGGCGCTACTCTCGATATAGACTGGACTACTGAAGACGGGTAGATCAGGGCTTAATCCAAGTCGTGTGCACTGATGATGCTTTTTCCTAAATGGTTTTCCACCATCCCTCCACGCAAATGCAAGTAAAAGTCCTCTCAATTCAAACATCCGAATCTCTAACACATTAATGTAATTATTACATAGGTGTACAACCCAAACGGTTAGTAAGACGTGGTTTTAAAAGAAAAAAGTGATGATAATCAAGTTGAAATAAAAAAGGAAAGGATCCAATAATTCAAAAAATAATCTATATTGTCTTTTATTTTTTAAATATAGTATATCTAAATATATATATAAAGTTTGAGTTTATTTGGACACAGTAAGATTCTACTAACCACTCTGAGACGCTGTGGTCATATTTTAGGAATAATTTCTTATCATTTAGTTCTACCCGATACCCAGTACACTTATAAACTGCTATACATAATATAAAAACATTATTAATTTCTTGCTATTTTACAAGTAGAGAAAGTATTGTGATCATCAAAAAAATAGAACTCGAGATTTTTATGAATCTCGACGTTCCATGACCCCTGGATTCCGAAATAGTGGTTTTTGAATTTCCGTCTGTTTGTCTGTCTGTCTGTCTGTCTATACTTCCAACTATAGCCTAAACTAATTTACCAATCAGGCTGAAACTTGGTATCTAGAGTTATCATAGGGTTTCCCCAAGGAGTTTTTGGAATTAGATATCTACTCTAAAACTAAGGGAAGTTCACTGAAGGGCGAAAAGATAAAAAATCAATTTACTCAAAATCAGCTTTAACGATTTTGATTAAAATTAATCTCAACACATTAATAAATATTTTAAAAAAATGGCTAATCTCAATATTTCTGAAAATTGATTTTAAGGGTTCCAAAATGATGCGTAAATTCTCATTTTCTATCATATCTACGAAACTATTTGAGATATGAAATTTCTTACCATTGCAAATATATAGGGCTATTTATAATACAAATCTTTTATTTAAAATATACTTTTAGGAAATCAATAACTTTCAAGCTATACCCAAAAATCCATACATTTTAACTTTTCGAACACTAAAGGTAAAGTATTACGTCAGTAAATAAAAATCTAACCCGAAATGTCGATGGATGTTGACGTCTCATTACCCCCCAAACACTAAAAAGTGTTTTTTTATTGCAGTAACGTATATCTGTGTGCATGTTTAACACTAAAATTATGAGTAGTTTAATAAAAAAAAGCAAATATAATCATCGATTTTCTCAAATTCGGCTCTAACGATTTTGATTAAAATTCGTATCCAGGAGTCATTAAGCTTTTAAATAATATGACTATTTTCATTTTCCCATATAAATGACTTTTAGAGTACTTTACAGAGGTGGAAATTTCCGTATCTCCGCAACTATTTGAGATACTAAATAGTTTACTATTGCAAAATTGTAGTACCATTAAAAATAAAATAACTTTTACTTGAAATATATTTCTCTAAAATAAATAGTTTCTGAGATATTGGCAACATATTAATACAATTTTATGAGTTTTAGTTGTGGAGGGATATTACTTAAGTTGTAATGCAATAATTATCTAATGCCATAGAGTAATCAAATACAAGTAAGTCTCTCAAATTTTTTTTGTTAATTTTCCTTTAACCTCTTTTGATAAATGTTTGTACAACAATGATCTATATCTTTCAATTTAGACTCAGGTAAATTGATATATTTTTTATTGGTAAAAATTTATAAATGAGGAATTTAATAGCGATGCGATGGCCTGAATATGTGCAACACCTAATAAATGTTAACATTTTAACCGGAAGTCGAAATTTTAATACAAAGTGCTGATCATTGTGAACCCAATATCGATATTTTTTATTGGTCCAAGCATACAAACGAGGACATAATTATTTAAAAATAACATTTTTAAATTCAAAACCGAGACTCAATATATGCTTGGGTTTGCTAGTGTGATATTATTTTCACATATATTACGAGCTTTGTGTAAATATCTCAATTTTAAACAATAGAGCGAGAAAGTCCGTGCGGAGTTCCGTGCCATTTATTTTTTATTTGGACACATTTTAACAATTTAAACTATACTGTATTATATATATATATATATATACTCTTATGTCTACATTTTAGTTGTTTTTATATCACCTTCTTCGTCCTGTTAATTTGAATATAGATAATATTGATATAGCACTATAGTACAAAGAGTATGGGGAACTGCTTACTTCACGATAATTTGAATTTGATACATTTTAAAAGTGAGGTGATTTTTGCGCTATGAGGGATGCATTTGCTAGGAGTGACTAGCTCTTTTTATGTGTGTCAAGTGTGAACACATTGTTTATTAATTATAAAATTGGTGACCTGGTGGTCTAGGGGTAAGGTGTCAGACTTCTGTGCTGGGGGTCCGAGGCTCAATCCTCGGTCCTGGCACAGATTTATCTCATTACCAAACCCTTCCTTCACCTCTGACAAGACGTGTATTAATCACAACTTGTGAATGTGTGGAATGCCTAGCCTCCACCGTGGTTCGGATTCCACGTTAAACTGTAGGTCCTCCATTTCATCTCACAATTACCTTACTATTACACATTAGCGTAAGTGCGTATAGTATAACCCGAACAGGTAGTGAGACGCGGGGCTAATAATAATAATAATTATAAAATTATCATTATTAGCGTTCAATTGGTCCCACACAATATACTGGATTCCTGGTCAATCGGAAATATGGAGTAGAATCTCAGTCGGTTGTAATAAGGGCTGCTCATCACAAATGGTTTACAGCTCTCCCTCCATGCAAATGCAGGATAAATAATTCTATACCTGCTTTAGTAGCCACATGGTTTAAGATACTACAATTCCAATATCCTACACTGCCAATGATGGGGAGATTGTGGTTCAATTCCGGTCAGGTGCACTGAGCGGAGTTTTCCTAAATAGTTTCTCACTTTGTCTCTCCATGCAAATGCAGGTACACTTAGTTTAAGTTCAGCCATCCTCGATCCATTAGCATGGTTAGTAAATAAGAGTATAATCGATAGAAGTAGAAGAGGCAATTCTATTTTTATATATATATATAAATCGCACCTTTCTAGTATATTAGTGTAAATTTGGGGGTATTTTGAACGAGTACTAGGATTTGTTGCACAAAAAATTAAAACATCTCTAACATTATTTTGATAGCCCGCTTTAGTTTATTTCTAATTGGATTTCACATGGAGTAGAGACCAGGAAGGTAGTTTTTAGAGTAAATGTACTGTAATTTTCAGGAAGAGGGATAAGAGTGGGAACACATTTAGGAAATATCACAATCATTACACCCAACCTCCATTCCACTGACAAACCAGCTTTTCGCATTAATGAGTAACATTATTATCTTAAAATGGTAAACGAAGGTTTTTTGCAGAATTCAATTATTTTATATATTTTATATTATATTATTTTTGTTATTTTTATTACTATTATATTATTATTATTTCATATTATATTATATATATTTTATATTTATCAATATTTTATCTTATTATTATTATTAGCACCACGTCTTACTACCCGTTCGGGTTGTACGCACTTACGCTAATGTGTAATGGTAGGGTGATTGAGAGATGAAATGGAGGACCTAGAGTTTAGAGTGGAATCCAAACCACGGTGGAGGCCTGGCATTCCCCACTTTCACAAGATGTCTTGTCAGAGGTGAAGGAAGGGTTTGGTAATCAGATAAATCTATGCCGGGACCGAGGATTGAACCCCAGATGCCAGAACAAATATTTTATCTTAAAATGGTAAACGAAGCATTTAGCAGAATTCAATTTTATTCCAAAGCTATCCTGGTATCGGTTAATATACGAGTAGTTTTAAAAAACGTTTACTAAAGACACACATTCACACTAATTTACGAAGCAGATTAGAAGGATCTTAACAGTTCTAATTATAATATGTTTTCACTTAAGGACGTTGCTTACCTGTGACGGAACTACAAATCAAGATAGGATTTCCCATTTTACTTTTCATTCTTCAAGTTTTAAAGATATAACGTTGAAGAAAAGACCATAAATTCTTAAATAATTCAAATAAGAGTCTTAGAGTGTCACACAATTATTATTTTCATCTTGAAGTAGTTTTTTATTGTATCTGCATTTAAAAAATATATATATTATCTACAACTTAGGCTATTTGGATTAGTAACAAAAACTGTTTGTAGGACTCTTTTATCCAGAATGTAGATTAAAATTCCACGGAAGCATATGTTTATCAAGAATAGGAAACACAACAAAGGCAATTTCAAAAAGCAAGTCATTGTTTTCAAGAGCAAATAATTTAATGACTGTGACCCGCCTCGGTCGCGTAGTTCGCTAATGCACTAGTCGTGTTGAAATAGAGTGCGGAGGATGAGGTTCGAATCTTGGTCGGGTGAACTGGGGTGGTGTTTCCTTAATGGTTTTCCACTCAAGGCAAATGCGGATTCACTTCCTCTAAATTCAACCTTCCCAATTCCTAATCCAATAACGTAATTAGTACTTAATTGTATAACCCGAACGGGTACTAAGACATGGTGCTAAAAAAATATTTTTAGTGATTGTGTAAACTGTCAGAGGAAGATGGGAAGTGTTATCAGCAGGTAAAAAGAGGCCTCACCGGGTGAACTTATCATTTCCTTCACTCTCTTTATATTTTGTACATCGGAGTCTAAGTGTAGTAGTGCTTAAACTGCTTAAAAGCGTCAAGTTAAGATAGCAAACTGCTTCGCCAAATGGCTTCTAAATTCCCAAGTGGGCAACGCCATTAAAAAAAATACTGCGAAAGCTACAAACAAACTCGTTCAAACAGATCCGTATTTAACACATCAAGGGGACAAAAAGATTATTATGATGAATAAATAAGCTAAAAATATACACCCAAATGCACGATTAAGTATACATAGTAGACTTATTTGGTGGTCACATGGTCTAAGGCGTCACTTTCGCACAAGACAAGTCTGGCAATGACAGGGAAAGCAAGGATAGCAGCCCGATCGGGTGTATTGAGGGTGGTTTTTCTTAAATGGTGTTCCAGTCTACCTCCATGAAAATGTGGATACACTTCCTATAAATTAAACTTTCTCATCACTAGCAAATTAGCGTAATTAGTACATAATCGTATAGCTTGAACAAGTATTAAGACACGGTGCTAAAAAAAAGAAACGTAATATAGATTAGAAATGAAGGTTCAATTTTGAAATGTATTAATTTTACCATTCACACTTTTACTTTTGAAAATTTATTTCTGAAGACCAATAAATATATTGGAGTCCAAGCTATTCATATTATTGTTTTAACTAAAATATAATTTTTAATTACATACAGAGACTCTAAAAATCACGCTATTAGCCACGTCCAAATATTTCAGACAAGATATTTTAATAATAACTCTAATTTAATTATTTTCCAAGTACAACAAAATAAGTTACTGAGTGAAACTAAAGCGGTTCCTACATCATATGCCCCCACCCCCTTTTAATATTATCTTCAATGGTGGCGCAGCAGTATAAGACGTTAAATTTGAATAACACTTAGAAGACACTGTTATTGATATATTATTTGGTATATATGCTAGGTATTGTTTAAATAATCAATTATTTTCTTCTGTGTTCAAATTTTACACAAACTAGACATCAACTACAAATACGGACTAGCTAATGGGCTTTCTTATTTAACCTAAATGTTGGGATGGGACGGGAAAGTTAATTTAGTTTCCGTCGTGAACACTCAGGATCCTATTTCAGTCGTGCCATGTTCTCGCTTAATGGAACATTTAGTAGTAAAAGTCAAAGTTTCCTTATAATTTTTTGTGTTTTAATTAAAACATTTTATATAATAGTACTCAAAGTAAAATTGATGAACAGTTTATATATTTGGACAAAGGAAATTTACATTAAAACATTTATTATTGACTTAAGGCAATTTTAAAAAAGGGGGGAGGGAAATATAGTCAATAAGCCAATATAATTTGTAATACTCACCAAATATGCTTTAATAAACTTTAAAAAATTTATTATCAAAGTATTTTGAATACTCCAATAATTCAAGGTAAGACTTCCTTAAAAACTTTTGTATTAATAATGACGATAATTATAACAACAATAATAATTCAGGATATTTAAGTATTAAAAATCCTTATAGGTCTCATCTTCCCTTGTTTTCCAGTGGGGATAATGTCGTAATTTGAATCCCGATCAGCCATAGAAACAGCGATGCAGCTATAATATTATCTTTGAAGGGTCAGGGGAAAATGTGGGTATAGCGTGGCGTTTTTTTGTATGAATCGACATGACTTTTTTTTACCCAGTAATGTAAACGTTTTGAATCAACTAATTATATTTTCTAAATACTTTAAATAATATACTAATTTATCTCCATACCAAACACAACGCCGAGGCTCAAGGCCGAGACTCCTTACTGTGAAAGAGGAAAACTCATACCAACCAATGGTACATTTATCAGCCACGCCAAACATAGGGTCATGTGGTTATTCAAATATAAACTGTATGAAAAGAACACTTACACTAGTAAAGTAATAACCACTAACCACATAGGTAATCGAATGGTCTAAGGCGTCATCCTCACGATAAACTGGACTGCTGATGACGGTAATATCGGGATTAGAATCCTGGTTGGATTTACTCTGAAGGTGTTTTTCACTAAATGGTTTTGCACTCTCCCTCCAACCATTATCATGGAGTACTGGTCAGTGTACCTCGTTATTATGGTAGGGGTCTCGGGTTCGATTCCTGACTTGTATCCCGAGTATTTTTACCTTAAGGGGAATGATTCCTACGATCACCAGGGTTTGGTCAATTAGGCTTAAGTTAGGTTAATACTCACAACGGCTCTAAAACTTCATAACTATCATGACATCATCTCATTGCGAGTATGATGTGTAAACAACCTACATAGGCGTACCCTAGGCAACGCTCTGTGCCACTTCAGCTACTAATAGTTTATATATAAGGCGACTGAATCTAGAGGCCGTGTCCCTTCCTGTCATATTATATGATATACGATTTTAAAAACATCCCCTTCCAAGACCATTCAGGTGCATTTTCTCTAAATTAAACCTTCCCCCTATATTTAATTTTATATTACTAATGGTTTAGTTTTTAATATATGTTCTATTATTTGCCTTCTTTAAGGTATTTATTTAAAATTTAAAACGGCTGTAAATTAATTATTAATATTATTTTATTCTTATTAAATATAAGACAATGTGTTACACATTACCTTCCCCAAATTAAATAAATACACTCAAATCAAATAGGACATGGTACTGAAAAATATATGAAAACATGTCTTGTCTATTATGACCGACATAGACTTCGCCACTGTTTAAGTCTAAAATAATGACAAAATTTAACTCTTTCTTTAGAAACCAACTTACAAACACAATAAAACATCAGCATATAAGAATCTGATATAAAAAATATATATATAATCATAATACTACGTATTTAGACTAAGATTCTCTCTACCATTATAAAACTTTCTGACAAAAAATATATTTTTCTTGAAACCAAATAAACATTGAGTAAAATTACATTGGTGTTTTTGTTTTTAAGTAATTTAAAGATAACTATAAATTAAATAACCTTTATTTGTAAATCTAAAAGAAAACAAGAACCAACCAATTTTATAGTAAATCTATTTAGAAAACAAAACAATAATATTGTTATTAATTAGGTTATAATGGAATATTTTGTATTTAGAGTACGACTATTTTATTTTTGTATGATTGTTTAAACGGTCACAGAAAAAATACAGTTTGCACAATAGACAGCTTTCATGAATTATTAAAGACAAAATTCAAGTTGTAGCTATAAATGAATATGTAAATTTCTCAGACTCATGCTTTTGTTTCAACGAAACCAAAATGTAAATGGTGTTTACCAGTAAATAACAGGGTGGGATTTCAAGCAAGTTTGAAAGAAAGTTCAGTACATTTACATTTCTACAAAACGAAAAAATTAACTATGAATAAAATTAATGTAGCATGTCAATTACATAGATTGGACAGATACAATTAAAAAATCAATATTTTAATAGTTTACGAAAGAAATAAACAATATTAACATATTTAAAAAATAATCTACCTCAAAGTTTATTTTCTCTGACTAGTTGCAGTCAATATAAATTACGTGTCTCCCTAAACTGAAACACGTGGCTGTTAAAAATATTGTCTTTCGATAAATACTGTAGCAGTTATCAAAGAAGAGGATTAATATTATCATATTTATGAATAAAATACGTTAACGCAGACCCTTTGCCATTGGATGATGTCGAATAAATTTACTTACGCTTGCCATGCTGTCTACAAGAAAATATAGTATGGTACATCTATATCACAAATTCTCATAAAAATAATAACGGATCCTAAATAATATAATCATAACAGAGATATTTAAATAGAAGTTTCTTGTATATTCACTGACCGTTTCAAGATGTTCTTCGATTGAATTACCACATGGTAGAAGAAAATTATTCAAAGATGGCAGCCACACGTGCTTACATTATAACACCTGACCAGGGAAAGGGGTGCATATTGAGTTCGACCCACTGACCCACTCCACGTCAAGAGACTCTAGCGGTGAGCCAAGGAAGCTTGTTCCTCCCTTTTCCCCGCAAGTGGATTTCAATTGTTAATTTCTCTTTCTGCCCGCCTTCGTCCGTATTTCTCCTTTCTATGTTACTATGTTTATCACCTTCTCTGATTTGTTCCGACCGTATCAGATTGAGTACTATATAAGGGGCCACGTACAGGTTCCCATTAGAGCCAATTTACTGCAACCCAGGGTTGAAGTAAGAACTCCTGCATCGTCACGAATCGAAGACCACGTCGACCATGAAGTTTGAGGCGTCGGATACACCACCACCCTGGACAGGATGACGTACTTCAATGACAACTATAAGGTTTGGGCCGTTGGATCCACCGCAGCCATGCTTAGGACCACGGATTTCAATTAATTAAGTATTTCAAAGTAATCAACATGTCCTTATGACTCAGAATATAATTTTTGTAGTAAAAGACAGGCAATATCTGTTTGCACCCTTTTAGTTGTCTATATATTGTTCGGAGACGATTTTCATTTGTGTTGATAGTATGTCGAATTGACAATGGATCAACTGCAAGTCTTGTTGACTTCCTAACTTAAGGGTTTATTTTGTTGTTTAAATATTGTATCCTCCAGAATGAGGGAAAAGTCTAATAATAGCTAGTTTCATGTATGTTACATCAGTCCTAAAGACTATGTTGCTCTGTATATTTACCATACAGTGTTTACGTTATGAGCCTTGGGCTTAGAATAAAGTAATGTCTTAGTTAGAGACTTGCTAAACTTCCACAAGTTCCATTAGTCTAACTTGACCCAATGTTTCGCATAACACCGTAAACGTCATGCACACCTGTTTAATTTTTGGATGGCTACAGCCAGGTTGTCTGTATTGGATTACATACCTCAATTGAGTTGGTGGAATTATATAGTTTGTGTTGGTTAAGCAGTCACGTTTCTCGTACGGTATTAGCTTCGGTGAGCAAACCGGGGAACTGCTATAGAGTCATAGTGGGGTTCGCGCAAATAATACCCTTTTTCTTTGCCCAG
The DNA here is from genome assembly GCA_902141385.1 of Timema californicum. Lineage (NCBI taxonomy): Eukaryota > Metazoa > Arthropoda > Insecta > Phasmatodea > Timematidae > Timema > Timema californicum. Next base: position 459,875 of record CABFOW010000038.1, on the reverse strand, counting down.
TTTTTGGGCTCCTATTGTGTTAGTGTTACTCTTAGTTTAATTGCAACTAGGTTTGTGTATACTATATAATGCGTTGGCAGTACCGTAAGGGAAAGAGACCAGCCATAGTACTATTTTGTTGACACCTGCTTATTAGCCATCAACCACTATAATCAAGGAACTTTTCTATTGTTTATCATTATATAAAATGTTTTAAAGAGTTTAATTTACAACCCAGACTGGCTTAACTGATTTAAAGTTATAAATGTATATATATCTTGTTCTATATTTTGTTAGTAACTATTTGATTATTTTCTTCTTCAGAACCCGCTTCGGTGGAGTAGTTGGCTAACGCGCTTGTCGTGTTGAGCTCGACTGCTGAGGACGGGGAGATCGGGGTTCGAATCTCGGTCGGGTGAACTGGGGGTGGTTTTTCCTGAATGGTTTTCCACTCTCTCTCCACGCAAATGTGGGTTCTCTTCCTCTCATTCAACCTTCCCAATTCCTAATCCATTAGCGTAATTAGTAATTAAAGCGTATAACCCTAACGGGTATTAAGACGCGGTGCTATTAATATTAATAATATATCTGTTTTATTGTAATAAATCTATATGTTGTTAAACATAATTCTTTTTATATTAAATTGTATAACCTGTAGGACAACATTGGTTTAAAATTGGGTTTTTTTGTACTTAAATTAATTCGCAATAAAATAAAAAATAAATTGTTGATAGAAACTACACATATATATGTGTAGAGTCTATAATTATATATAAAATAAAGTGTTGATAGAAACTACACATATTTATTGATGTGTAGTTTCTACCAACACTTTATTTTATATTATATTGCGAATAAATTTATATATATGTAGTTTCTATCAACACTTTATTTTATATTATATTGCGAATTAATTTATATATATGTAGTTTCTATAAACAATTTATTTTATATTTAATTGCGAACTAATTTAAGTACAAAAAACCCAATTCTATGAACCAATGTTGTCCTACAGGTTATACAATCTTATATAAAAAGAATTATGTTTAACAACATATAGATTTATTACATACAATAAAACAGAAATAACAATATTGAGGTTTTCAATAATATCACAGGTTATACTTTGAATTTTATTACAGACAATAAGACTTTGTGAACTTGGTTATTCTGCTGTAGCTACTAGGGCTGTGTAGGAGACGGGCTACTGGATGAATTGTTCCGAAGAATAAAATAATCAAGTGGTTACTAACAAAATATAGATCAAGATATATATACATATATAACTTTAAATCAGTTAAGCCAGTTTGGGTTGTAAATTAAACTTTTTAAAACATTTTGTATAATGATAAACAATAGAAAAGTTCCTTGATTATAGTGGTTGATGGCTAATAAGCAGGTGTCAACAAAATAGTACTATGGCTGGTCTCTTTCCCTCACGGTACTGCCAACGTATTCTATAGTACACACAAACCTAGCTGCAATTAAACTAAGAGTAACACTAACACAATAGGAGCCCAAAACCGGGCAAAGAAAAAGGGGATTATTTGCGCGAACATCACTATGACTCTATAGCAGTTCCCCGGTTCCGTGGTAATATATATGTGTGTGTGTGTGTAGTTTGTATCAAAACTTTATTTTATATTATATTGCGAATTAATTTATATATATATATATATATATATATATATATTTATACACATACACCACTTCAGAGGTAAGCAAGTTATACAAAAACAAAGAAAATAATTAATAAAAACATATGTCCCATTTTACCTTTTTTTTTACTTAAGAGTCATGACTCCAGTAATGTTGTGCTGCTTAACATTATAGGAATCACTCAAAATAGCCACCTTCAGCCTGAATGAAAGCCTGCAGTCGTCTTTGCGTAAAATGCTGTACTCATTAAAAAATACCATGTGATTGAAACAATCAGGAATAATCCCTAAGACATACCTAGTCTACATGTCGAGATATTTCGAGTACTGTTCACCAACAGTTTAACTTGGAAACAAGATAAAATTGGACATAGATTTGTATTAACTTTTTTTATAATGGTTTTTGTGTCTCTCGCCAATCGATGAAGTGAGTCCTACATGTTACGGTACATCCCGTATATTTAACTTTTATTTAATAACAACTTTTACCCGTCGTAGCTTTGCCTGCAATAATTGATAGCAATATTTTTATTTTTAACTAAACTATTTTGGTCATAAATCAAACGTTTTTTTAAAAATAACTATGCGCTTTTCTCAGTTCTAGTTGTAAATAATTTTTCCGTATGATGTTATCTTTATTTAAAAATTTTAATTTTCACTTTTAAATATTTCGTAATAAAATAAATATATATTATTCAAGTTATCATATATTAATTTAAATTTATTTAAAAAAATTTACCTTCATAAAAATACTATTTAACTTTTATCATAAAAATAGCAAATGACTGGCAGCACCATCTAACCTAAAAATATTTATATAGAGCGAAATCTTGAGAGAAATTTTGTTTTTTTCAAATGTAAATACGAAGTCACCTTTATGATAAAAGTTCAATAGTATTTTTTGTGCATAAATTTTCGTTTTGAACTGATATTTAGTAACTTTAAAAAACTGGGAGATAAAGTAATATTTTAATTATAATCACATTCATATTTACTCGTAAAATCTCATATATGCTAAAAGTTTAAACATTAGTAATGTAAAATTAATGTAAAATCAAAGGTTGGGAAGAGGCATATATGTTATACGAGGACATACTATACCAACGTACATAGTTTAGTGCGAATACATTCAGCAGTTTTTGCGTGATTGAGTAGCAAACATCCTAACATCCAAGCATACAAACTTTCGCATTTATATTATTAGTAAGATAGTATATTTTAATTCTTTTTTGAACAGGTTTGACACACCACAACAACAACAAAGCTAAAAAAAATAATCGTGTGGTTAGTAAGGGATCTCTTAAAGCTATAAGGCAGATTTGTAGCTCAACATAAAAGGAACAAACACATAAAAGCTTCCAACACTGGTCATACATCCATCCCTCTGTCAGTTTTAACAACACAACCCGAGACCATTGTTAAAATGAATGAATCTTGGGGTTTTTTTAAAGAAAAGAATCTTAACGGCGTTCTTCATTATATACCGTTCTACTAAAATAACAGTTGTGAACAGAACATTCACTTTAGTTGTATTTTATGTAATACAAGTATAGCTGAAAAATTATAATCAACATGGCATAACATTTTTTTACTACAGCATCCCCCGTATTTCTTGATTTTTTTGAGAAAGAATTTTCATTTTTATAGATACTAGATTGTAGTATAGATCGATAAAATGTGGTGTCATGTAGTTTATTTTTAAAACCGGTTGGTTTGAGCTTGAAATGGGAATACATGTAGTTGTAATGCTGACCATTGTTTCAAAAGGGATCGTACAAATGTGGGCAAATTAGTGTGATTAGTTCTAGAGCTAGTTTTTAAATCTTTACAAAGGCCTATAAATTAAATATTTCAGTAAAATGTTAGACAATTTACAAATATTCCAGTACTTTTATTGTTTGTTTTTTGAAAATTTCCCTTTATTTTTACCTCCTTTTTAAAGACACAAAAAATTCCAATGTATGTAATAACCATGACATAAATTGAGGTACTTATGTATTTTAACATTGTGATGTGAATTGCGAGTGACAGAACTAGTATAGCAAAGGGTTTTGATGAGTGAGTAAACAATAGGACACAAATGATGACAACCCAAAACAGTTTGTCAGCATTCCTCTTGGCAATCAAGACAAATTTCTATATATATATTACTATTTTCCGAGATAATAGGCTGACAATTCAGCAAAAACTCTAAGAGCTCACTTTGCCTGTTTTTGGGGCTGCGTGGGCTAAAACGCCAAATCATCGAGCAGGTGTGCTGGAGAGCTACCGACGTACCTAAGGTACCGGGGTTCTTATCCGTGTAGGATCACCTAGAGTGTCAGTCAGGTCATTGGTTAAGCAATACTTACTATACTTTGTTCTGTCATTAGCTACTAAGTAAAATCTTTTATATTTTTTTAGTAACTTCTTAATAAAATCACATTTTGTAGTAGCGCAAGGTTGTAAAATGAACCCTAAGACCCAGAGCCGTCTATAAATTACGAACCCACCCACACACACACACACACACACACACACACACACACACATATATATATATATATATATATATATATTCCGTCGCTGTCCCCTTCCTTGGACGCAACCCATCCTGACAGTTTAGGAGGCCCACAAGAGGGGAGGTTCACCTAATAAACACATGACATAGATACTCTCAGTGACAAACAAGTGATCATAAGAATAGTTGCCTTAATTATTTGAACACTACAGAATGTAAATATGAAGAGAAATAATATTAGGGGGTCATAGTGTCCTATGTTTTGAGACAATTTCAATACAAATCATACTAAAAGGGATTTTTTAAATGATTTTCACTCTTCCCGCCAGAATTGGGGATGTATTTTCTCAAGAATTTTATTCTATTCGCTTTGTATACAAACGCCAGTAGATTTCCTTAAAATCCAACCCATATTACGTTATTATAAAAGTTGTTGAGTCCCGACAAGACTAAACGGATATCAATATGCACAGCACTTCACTTGAAAGATATTACTTTCTGTATACAAATTGTACTGTACATTAGCGACTGTAGCTGTTCTTGATGAAGATGATTATTTATAAAATGGAAAAGGTAACATTAATATTTAAAGGGCATAACGTAGTACAGAAAAAAATATATAAAGGCGTTCATTATAAATTCTGGATTATCTTGGAGAAAGATAAAAACATTAGGTTGAAATAGCTTAGATCGCATATATCAGCTCCAGTAAATCTTCTATAAAATAGGATCACATTTTTTTTTTACGTTTTACTTTTGTTTTGATTTGTATATACATTGAAATTTAACATTTGAAATGTCCACGTACCAAGAATACAGAATACAATATTTAATATTTTTACAGCTTTTTCTAAACGTGTATGTAAATGTTCGTATTTCAATGAAACATTTTTTTTTTCCCAATAATTTGATTTTAAGCAACGTGTATTTTAAAATAATATAAATTTATGGTTGATGATATATTAACAAACCTGTTCTACTGATTCAGATAACTAAATATTTGTTTCTAAGAAAAGGCGATTCATCATTTAAAGTTATTTATTTAAAACGTAATAGCCCACGTTTAAAATGAAAAACCACAGACCTTTGGTTTTAAAACAATAATCAGGAGATAAGGTTGAATTCCTTGCATTATACAGTTCTGTTTGAATGATTGCAGAGCCGCTGCTTCACTATCATGTAGTATAGTAAATAAGTTTAAAGATGAGTTCGTGGTTAAGAGGAACTATTTTATTTTGGACTTGCGGCGAATGCCAGTCTGGAGCAACGGGAGTTAATTTAAAACATTTTTATGGCCCGGGTAACAAAAAGAAAAAAGCTATTTAAAAAAAACGAACTGGAATAGTTATGAGCACTCCCCACAAAGCGCCAAGATACTCCACGAAGTGCGAAGATACTGTTATTATTGGTTTATCCCAAAGCGTGAAATGTGTAGTAAAACTAAAATGAGATATAAATGTTTTGATTACTATGGTAGAGTTAGAATCTTTGAGCTCTACTTAAAAAAACTTCTTACTAAAAAGTATATATATATATATATATATATATATATATAGGAGTATCAACTTTCTGACGTATTTTTCTCCCATACAAAACCGTAATAACAAGTTTTTGTTTAAACATATTTTAATATTAAGTATATAACTGTATTAATAAGCAGATGGTAAATTGCATATTGAATGTGACCTATATTTTTATTCCGTAGTTAACTGAAGTACCCGGCGTTTACCTGGATAAAAGTTTTTAGTTTTATGATTGTAATTAATTGAAATACAAGCTATAATTTAAATCTTACAATTATAGCTTTGAAGGAAGAGGTGCAAAAGTTCATGCACGGACGCCGTTAATTTTTAAAATTTCGGGCCTCTGCGTACGGTAGGTAGACAATGCCCATGACTTACATAACATGACAGACAAACAAATATTTGGGGGTAGGTCTTATACCTGACTGACAAATTTAAATTTTATTCCACTGTAAGATGTAGCTCTTTACATAGGTTTTGGAAATTTCTAAATACCCTATTTCACCAACTACCACCCAGAAATTTCAAATTATAAAGATATTGGAGCACTGGGCCACTAAATTCATGGCATTTTTTTAAATTGTCCATGTCTACTAGAAGTATACAAGGGGCGTGATTGAGCAACAAATATACGGGCCACATCTAATATATATTAGTATGATTTAAGCTATCTAATTATCTTGGTTTTGGAACTATATCATCTACACACATACATTCAAATAAATACACTATCATATATTATGTATATGATTAATTATAGGTTTCTATTATAAGTATCCTCATAGTTTATGAGTTAAGAGCTCTTTACAGGCTAAACGTTATTGTTCTATAGCCACAATGTCCAATATAATTATATTGAGGAGCCATTAAAAGTTGGCCCAATGAAACTAAAATAAGCAAGAGCTGAGAAAAATGATAAAAAGTAATGTTTTGTAGCCGACCCTATATCTTAAAACAAAAGACTGGCGTAATTTGTAATTAGCCTATATCCTGGACGTTCATGTTATATCCATGCGAAATCTCATCAGCACTAGAGGTAAAGTGGTTTGAGTGAGATTGAGAGACAAACAGAGGTGACATTTCATTTTTATATAGTCAATAGGATAAAAGTTAAATAAAAAATAGTTGTATAGCCACTAGATTCCCTAAATAATTAAACAAAGTCTTTCATGTGTCTCCATTTGGCATTCTTCCCTACCGGTAATACTTAATGCTCACAATATGTGTGGTTACAAAAACTAAGGTGTTCCAAAGGACGTTGTTTAATACCAAGTTTCTACGTTCTATGTAGCTTGTTTCGTTAGCTACCCGAGTAGATAGTCAACTCGCCATAGGAGTGGTGGTAGCCGACATCTAGCAGATGTTCTACGGTTAAAATAATACCATAGTTAAAAATAAATTGTTTATTGTGAATCCTTTCAACTGTCAAAAAGTGACAGTAAATCAAAACATGGTCCTGGGCCTCACATTTCTTGGCGAATGAATACATGAGAGTAGTTCGGGTAGCTTTTTGAAGTTGTCACCTATACTTCTAATGTATGTGGGGGTATAATCACAGTTTCCAATGTGTCAGGTTCACTGTGTATGCAAGAAAAATAGTCTAATGTGCACGTCCTAAAGATTTCCCTGAATTTTGTTTGTTTAAAGTTTAAATTATCTTGGTGTTAATTATTTTAGTGATGCACTTTCCGGTCACGTGCTCTATGGGATTAAGATTGCGATATTTGATTTTTTTTTCTAATACTTCTAAGTTTAACAACTTTGGTTTCCACTAATTTCACCTGAAATGTGCCACCTTTCTATTTTTAATGAATTTAATGGGAAGGTCGCTGTGTTTAGGGCATTAATACATCAATACACAGTCAACTACACTTATAATAAATCATTATGGACTTAAATATTTGGTTCGCATGCTCTAAGTTCACTTAAACTGAAACGTGTTCTCTTTAAACCTTAAGTGACAGAAGTAGGGACCAACAATCAAAATATCACAAACAAAATGTCTTATATTGAAATCATATAATTAACATATAAATAGTCAAGTATGTGTTTTTGATTGCTGTATACCATTTATATTAATATGTTCAATTTATTCTTCTTAAGAGTCTGCGTTTTATACACACTCAATTTCACACTGCGCATACAATCAATAAAACTTAGAAGTGTCATGAAATCTTGCAACCTCTCTCTGTCGGCACACTTTCTTGACTCTCGTCTTAGTCATCTTCAGAGCCCTGCTTTTATGGTGAATAAAAAAGCCCAATTTCGTTTTTAAGTTTCCCAAAAGTGGTGAATAAGCGGTGAATTATAAAAATCCTATTTTTACGACGAAATTATCGAATTAAGACAAAAGCGTTAAAAAAGTGGTTTTTACCAAACTTTCATGATTAAGGTGACTTTGTTGGGTTAAAACTAGACTTTCAGGACAATGTTTGAAACAGGTAAACTAAACATATTGAAGTGAAAACCAAAAATTACATTTTGTTTGGACAAAACGGTAAAAAACACTAGTCCGCAAAAAAA
>CABFOW010000038.1:408387-443522 GCA_902141385.1 Timema californicum | reverse complement strand
GGGATGTTTCCATGAAGTTTGCCCCTCATGAGTAAAGAAAGTGTCGAATTTACATCCTATCTGTGCAAGAACAAATACACAGTAAACAAAACTTTTTGTGGAACAATTCGGTACAAACTCTATCGCAACCATGAAAATGTAAATTTACATAAGTTAATGAGGGGTGGGGGGGTGGGGGTGGGGGAGTCTACCATAAAGTTTCCCCCAATATAATAAGCTTATCATTTTTGGGTTTATCAAAACGGAACAAATGAACCTCTTCGCGGAACAATCCAGAACAAAGATGTAATCATAAAAACTTGAACTTTTCATAATGATAGACCAAATACGGACGTAATTGACGGATATCCAGCCAGAAATGTAATCGAAGAGAACTCTACTGAATGTATTGCTCTTTTTGCAAGCTATCAACACTTCACGGCTCCTGCTACTCTGATGCGTTATCACTGACCAGCCAACGAAATTATCAAACCATAAGTTCAAACAGTTGACCCACGGAGTATTAGCTTACGTCTGTACCTTTGTGCCGACACAACAAGGCTGCTTGACGTACACTACCACAATAAAGCTGAAGTCATGTATACTTGCGAAGTTCTAGAGTTGCCAGTGGTAGTAATGCCCTTAAGCGAAAGTTAGTGAGATTGTACAGGTCCAGTTTTATATAGATTCCTAGTGTTCAGATTGAGTGGCTAATGCGATTTGCTTTAGTTATGATGCTTTTACATCTCGTGTATTGCTATAGTTATAGTTTAAAAAAACATTGGTTCTCATTTCAATAGTGATGAATTGTCGATCAAGAGAGTGGGTGTTCTTCTGGTCCTAGAATTAAGTTACTTTGTAACTTGTGTGATGGTCTTATCAGTTGGTTCAGAGCGTGCCCATTGACTCTAATCGATATATTCAAAACTCAAAGCGATTCCTTTCTAAGAATAATTCCCAAATTTCTACATACCTAGTTGTTTTCTTTATTACGTTAATTTTTTACACTGGGAATATATATAAAAAAATTTAATTTCAAAATTACTCAAAGCGGAGGTCGTAATTTTGGAAAACGGCTATTTATTTGAGTTCTACCAAACTAATTTTGATTCCATCTCTCTTTTAAAAGAATTTAAATATAAGCCTTATTCGATGATGATTATTATATCAAAGCTTACAATTTTTCGTAGACTTGTCGTATTCAATACTTTTGTTCACGTACCCCTAAATGTAATTTCCCTTTAAAGTTGTAACCCCAAAGTTGTTGGTGTAAAATGCAAGGTGTACTATACATAATATTTAATCTTATATTAAGAGAGAGAAAAATATTGCGTTCCCCCACTTTTTTTTTTTAGCACCACGTATTACTAACCCATCCGGACTATACGCTTATGCACTAATTGCGCTATTGATTTTAGGGAAAAGTAAGCGTATATATTTATAGGAAGTGCACTGACATTTTCGTAGAGGGAGAGTGGAAAACAAATTTGGAAAAACTACCCTCAATACACCCAACCAAAATTTGAACCTCAAATTCCCCGTCATCGGTAGTACAATCTATTGTGAAAGTTGCACCTTCTCCAATATTGCACACTCAAATAGAAAGTACCTGTCTACATGTTGTTCGTCACATACTACCAATATCTGTGCCACACACCCAAACCCACCAGGACTTCAAGCTCGGGAAACGCCCATTGACATAATGCGTGCAATAGGTAATAAAATGTTGGGGTGTTTTTTTTTTCAAAAGGAGGTTATTTAAAGTTTAATCGCATGTGATAAAGTGTGATCAAGGGTAGTGGCCGGATAATGGTGGTCTCCCGCCCTATATCGAAGGTGTTTTTTCATTCAACGCATCGAGCTGGAATGCACATGACTGTCTAAAAATTGGTCGCTTCCTTGAAACGCAGATACTTTTCAATATATTCAGATTAGAGTTCCTTTTCCACTTTTGATTCATAGTTATAAAAACATTTGTACGATCACAATTCAAACTAATGAAAAATAAATAAAGCATTTAGTCCTGTTAGGATAAAAATATATTTTAGAGATTAAACCCAATCACCATAATTGTTTAAAATTCATATAGAGCTAAATACAAAAGTGGACATAACAAAATTGAAATTATTAACTTAATTACTTAAAAACTTTTAGCGGGCTTATAGTACTAATTTTGTTAAAAGGGTTAATCCCACGAGAGCTCGTGTGAGCTGGTACGGAACTAGTTAGTTTAAATGGTATGTTATTACTTTATATGTATATCTGTGTGTGAGTACGAATGAAAACATTCTCTTAAAACAATAAACATTATAATAGAAGGCATAGTTATATTACAAAAGTTGAAATGTTTTCGTTTCGGGAGTTGGAATAGCTACATTGCAAGAGTTGGAATAACTACTTTGCAATAGTTGAAATAACTACATTGCAATAGTTAAAATAACTACATTGCAAGATTTGGAAAACCTACATTGCTAGAGTTAGAACAGATACATTGTAAGAGTTGGAAACGCTGCATTTCAAGAGTTTGGATAACTACATTGCAAGAGTTGGAATAAATACATTGAAAGAGCTGAAAGAACTACAGTGAAAGAGTTGGGCTAACTACATTACAAGAGTTGGAATAATTATATTGCAAAAGTTGGAATAACTACATTGTAAGAGTTGAAATAACTACATTGTAAGAGTTGGAATAACTACATTGTAAGAGTTGGAATAACTACATTGTAAGAGTTGGAATAACTACATTGTAAGAGTTGGAACAACTACATTGTAAGAGTTGGAACAACTACATTGTAAGAGTTGGAACAACTACATTGTAAGAGTTGGAACAACTACATTGTAAGAGTTGGAACAACTACATTGTAAGAGTTGGAACAACTACATTGTAAGAGTTGGAATAATTTTATTTCAAAGGTTGGAATAACTATAATACAAGAGTTAGAATTTTTGTGTCGATTTAGATGTTTTGGATTCAGATATTTTGCTATGTTTTGGATTATGTGCTTCGTACTGCCCCTTTGAGTTATCCAAAATTTTGAATCAGTAATATAAGAATGAGTTGCGTGAGTTGTCAAGAAATTCTTTATAATTCGAATTAAATGAGAATGGTAAAACGCTTATTTTAAAAACTACTCAAGCTCACCAAACGTAAATTAAACTCTGACATTTAGGAGTGTGATCGACGACTTCCTCTACCTCCATGCTGGTCACACCCTTTGTAGGTGTAAGGGTAGGGAAAATATATATATATATATATATATATATATATATATACACATACATACAGGTGTTACAGTGAAAGCGTGTAAAAATTAAACAGGGAATAGGGGATGCTCTAACGAACATTTTGAGAAGGGAACGTGTGGTTTATAAAGCCAGAAGTGGGATAAGGGCCTAAACATATCCAACACTGTTACTGATTTCCAGTTTATTTACAGCTAGTCATTACATGCAATTTATTTACATTAAGGGCGTTTCTTATGACTACCAGATTAATATTTCTATCGGGAGGTTAAAGTTGGCTACCAGATAAAGGTTATCAGCCACTTTAATACTCTACGAGAGTTATGAAGTGAATTTAAATGATGGATAGTTATCTGTAAGATAAATATATTTTTATGCATAAAACGCAAGATTGGTATTGTTTTTACTGATGCGCGCATGCGTACAACCTGGCTAGTAGCTACAATGCTTAACATTTGTTAAATAATGGCGGCTAAACGAGTGTGAGCAAACAGATGGCGTCACATGGGTGCAGGAGCTAGGTTGTCTTGCAAGTATTAATTTCGGTGTCTGCCAAAATGGGGCCAATAGTCCGGTACAACGTTCACAACATTTCATTTATTGTACTAACATTTAAATAATTTGTTCTTATATAACTAAAGCTCTACAAAAAGCTTGTCAGATTTTTAAAATAAAAGTGTGAGTTAAATGTTATAACTTTATAAGCGTATAGCTCGAACGAATAGTAAGACGCAGTGCTAGGTATTGTTATTCTAATATTATATATTGTTAGAGCCTAAGCCTGTGCCTACTAAACACGTGAACAAAGATTTTAACCTTAAAACAGATTCTGATAGGCGAAACCGTATGAAAAACGCGTCACTGTGGCAACACCGATTTTAAATTTCAGATCAAAGTTATCAGGTACTTAAACCTCCTGATAAAAATGTGATGGGTAAATACAAAGATATTATCATTGCAGATCAATGCTATCTAGCAGTCATAAGACGCACTATTAACTTATTAATCACATAAAAATATGTATCAGCCAGATTAATATTTATCCAGGAGTCATAAGACGGGAGGCTAGTTGTGACATCACGTACAGGTAGTGCTCTACAGCATATCATATCATTGAAAAACTGGTGGAAACCAACCATTTCGTACCTCACAACAGTTTCTCAAAGTGACGGCCACCAACCCCAATGCAAGCATGACATCGATATACGAGATTCTGCCGCACCCGTTCAAATATCCCACGTGTTTTTCGAATCACATCACTGGCAACGACAATCCCGGCAACAAATTCCAAGTCTGTGTCCACTGGGATCTCGTACACAAGTGATTTAAGATATATCCCCATACAAAATAACCTTTAGGCTCTCCCCCACATGTTTAGGCCCATATCCCCCCCTAACTGGCATCGCAGGCCACACGTTCCCTATCTTAAAATTTTCGGTAATGTGTCTTGTTTAATTTCTGCACGCTTTCATTGGAACACCCTATACACACACACACACACACACACACACACATATATATATATATATATATATATATATAGAGGGTGTTTCAGGGTATATATATGTCAGATAATTCCTACTGTATGAAACCATTCAAAATGAAAAAGGAGGGGGCTTGGTTTTTATTGAAACTAAATGTAGAGTAATTTAACTAAAGTTGTTGGGGAAAAGCTTGGATTGGTTCGTGTACACGCAAAAGGCCTTCTCGTGCACGTAAATTCGCAATTAAAATTAAATTAAGCAGTTTCGAAGCTTCAAAATACAAAAGTTTCATTTGATCACTATTAAAAACCAATTGACTGTGCTTGAGAGACCATCTTCAGAATTAAATAACTGGGCTATTAGGTATACAATTATGCCAGTGCCAAGAATCACATCAAGTGATCGATGACATAATTGGTCTTTTTAAATACTTGTATTCCAACTTGACCGGATATTTTAAAAATATATTAAGTATTGCATTTATCACAATTCTATTGTTTTCTAGTGAAGACTCCAGAAAAAAATACAATGAAACACGTGGTTAAATCAATATTATAATTTTAAAAGATCGTTTACACGAGGCAAGCCAAGTGAGCAAGTTACATGGCAACTTTTATCAGGAATAGTAAGACGTTAAAATTCCATTCCCAATGAGTCAATTAGTTCATTTAAGTCCATTCATAGTCATATTCATCATTAGGTCATATATCTTGCTATTGGTTTGCAGTAGCTTTAAACTTTTGCTTATCCTAGGTCAAACTTTGTACATCTTTGTACCTTCTTCTTCAAACATCGTTCGCTATTTGATTAATATACTGCAGCCTTGGTGTCTCCATTGAATTAATCTCTTTCACATATTTTATAGTTAATTATCTTCGTCAGATTATTATTTTTCCTTTTATGTCCTAACATGTTAACTCTTCTTTACTAAATACCTTTCCAAAGTTTCCTTTATTCATTTGCTTTTCTTAGCGCGACTGTATTTTTATACCACCTCTATCTGTGGTATTTTCAGCACCGTTCTATTGCACCATGTTTCAAATGCAGTCTTAGTCTTGGAGTTAAATACTACAAGCTGAAACGAAACATATTTGTTAATAGATCCTTCAAATTTAATAGAACTCTTGTCCCCAGAGTTAGGCCTTTTTGGCATTCAAAGTTGTTTTCACTATGTGAGTTATTATTATTAACCTCCGCCTCTCCACTAAAAGGGTGATTTTTTTAAAACTACCTTTTTTATCTCTTTGCCTTAAAAAAGCAATTTACAAAACCCCTATCAATCAAGTGTAAACAAATAATAGATGCGTTTAAGAAAGTAAATAATCATCATTGAGAAAGAAAAATCAAAATGAAACGAAACCATTCAGTAACAAATCCCAACCCACAGTGTTCTAAGCTCTCAACTATACTCAAACTATAGCCTATATAAAACTGTTGGAATCCAATCTATATTTATATTTAACAAACAAGAGTAAAAGCGTAAGTCTACTAATCACTAAATGGACGCGGTTATTTTATAAAATAATCAGAGCTATAAACTAATTAAACGGACCCACGGTCAACATAGAGCTCGCTCTTTGATTTTCAAACTCTGTGGACATTTCACAGAAAAGGGCGTGGCCCCATAACACAGTTTGATAATGAGATAAATGCTTTGGTTGGCGAGAACAAGTGCACAAGTCAATAAATTAATATTTTTTATTAATATTTATTCTTTGTATGTCAACAACCCGAAGATTGGTTTAGTGTGATTTCTATCCATCTGAAGTTAAGCATGCACTCAGCCCTTCAGATGGTTAGTGTTACCTGCACCATCTGGTAGAAATCCCATGTACTAGAAGAGTTCAGGAAGTGCTGTAGTTTACCATTACCATCCACAGTGAATTTTTATCAAGATTGAAAGTGTCTATTAATTTTGCAAGAAAGTTATTTTCACATATCTTGCTGGGTTCCTTTATATGCCACAATCGAAATGGGACCGACGGATTTACTTCCCCTCCAAATTAAGTTGTGCTAAGGATTTTTTTTTATCGCTAGTAAGAAATCCCTTCACCTGATTTGAACCCACGAAATTTGGTCTAGAGGCGAGCACTTTACCCCAAAACCCCCGAGGTCAACTATTTATATATAATAAACTATAATACTCGCATCAGTGGGCACGCATTCACAGGCGTTGATCTCATATTGTACAATTGGTCGGAGACAAAGAGGTCCGAGTTTGAAACTTGTTTGGACATACTGAGGCACTGTTTACTAAATTATTTTTCACTTTTTCTCCAAGAAAATGAAGTCTCACTTCCTTTAAACTCGGCCTTCAACGTCCTTAAACTTGTTAGTGTTAACATGTAGATTGCCCATTACGGATAATTAGACATGGATCTCAAGGAATTTAAATCCATAAGCCTCTTTCTAATTACAGTCCACTATAATTACAAAATAATTATCTTAATTAGGTAATATCATCAATTTAACAAACTATGTTTTGTGAGCGCTAAATAAAAACGGAGAAAGAGCTCTTAAAAATTGTGTATTTTTTAATCAAGTTAATATTCCCATCATTGAGAGAATTTTTTTCTTAAAACCTTCTGAAAAATCCCAAAGGAAGTTTTCTACCTTAGGCCATTACAATTAACTTTTAATAACTTGTCACCCGCTTCAGGGACGGAATGCTCTAAGGCGTAGCACTTGTGATAGACTTGATTACTGATGACGGTGCGATATGGGTTCGAATCATGGTCGAGTATAATAAGGGTCTATTTTCCTAAAATTATTTTCCACTATCCTTCCACGCAAGCAGGTAGAGTACCTTCAAAATGATCCTTTCTCATCGCTTCTCTATTAGATTAGGCCTAATTATCATACAGTCTCTATGTGACCCTACCTAAACAGGTAGTAAGAAACGGTGATAGATAAAATTAATGAATAACTTATCTAAAACAATTTAGATAACTACTATGACTTAAATTATTTTTTGACCAATTTTTTAAGACAATCCAAAAATTAATAAAAAAGCTTAAGCCTACCATAATAATAATAATAGTAATACTAATTTGATATATTTTACAAACATTATATTAAAGAACGTGAAAAACCAGATAGATTATATAGATATAATTTGTAGCACATATACAATATTTTATATACATAAATTAAATATAATATGTATATATGATGTGTATTTCTGTATTTATAACTTATATTTTCCTAATAGAAGCTAACCACAAATAAATCAAAGGAATATGGATGAGGATTGATAGGATTGGAGAGAGGATGTAAAAACACTATGAAAATCTCAAACGGAATATCCCAGTGGAATCCCATCCTCAACACAGCCACCCGGGATATAAAGTCTGATATTCCTGTCAACGGCGACCAAGGCTATTTGAATCCAATTCCCAAGACAAATCACCCCCACCCCCACGTCTCACTAAACGTTTCGGTTTGTGAATATTAACTAATTACTCTAACGTATTTTGGATGAACATGATTGAATTTATAGAAATTTTACCCGTATTGTCGTGGAGAGCGGGAGTGTAAAACTCATTTAGAGAATTACCATCCTCAGTAGGCCCGACGAGAATTGATGACCTAAGACCATTACTGTTGTTAGAACTCTTGCTGTGTTCTTCTAAACAATTTAAAGCTATAAACATTCCAAGCTGTGGATAGTGGAAGCTAGAAATTTATTCAATCCCTTTTTCATACCACTATATTAAAATAATAGCGCAATTAAATTTAGCAAATATGTTGTCGGTTGGTGAACCTTTGAACGTAGAGAGTTAATCCGAAAATAATGTGTTCAAGATTGGTGAACATATTTTTTCATTTAAATACATATTTAATGAAAGTTTAAACTGAAATAACTAAATATACAAAGAAAATGAAAATAAATATTATATTGAAATATGTGTAAAATTTCATAAAAAATAGATTCGCTATCGAGGATAAAATGTTATTTTACGAAAGTGCTATTCCAATAGAATAATATACATTTTTTAGAACCAAATGGACGTGGTTTGACTATTGTTGGCAGAAAGAGATAGAAAAGGGAAGGAGGACTCATCGAAAGCTGAAAAATAAAGTTTATTTGGTTTTCTACCTTTCAAGATTAAAATTTCAAGAACACACCATTAATATGGCTCAACGTCATTTCAGTGAATATTTATTGTTTGAACTTGAATTCAATTTTGTTTTACCCGTGAATTCTTTAAGTTTATAACACCAATGTCATCGTTCTTTTGTTTAATTTTCCCTTCGCTCAATCTACGTAACTCAATAACAGCTTCTTCCCGAAGGTTATAATAAAATCATATAAATTCTTAGTAGAGAGAACGTACATTTCTAAATTTGCTACACTTGGTAGTGTGCGATAGTACATCCAATCAAATTTGAGAGACGGGTGAACGAGTGTAATAAATTGTTTCATGTGAAAGTGAGAAATCAATCGCAATGTCAATTAAGAATTATTCTGTTGACTATATTCTTGAAGAGAGGCTCCACATCAGAGAGGGGGGCGAAATAAAGATGGGTGGACCAGAATATGTAATAGACACCTTTACCTAAGTGTCCTGTGCTTTGAAGCGGGACAGCAGCGCAGAAGAAAACAGGGCCACGTGCAGCTTTAATATTGCGTATAAAAGGGATATGTATGCCTTAGTCCCTGATTTTGGCAGGAAGCCCATTCTACTAGGCCTTATTTCGTGCTAGAATCTTACTGTAGAGTAGTATTTTGGTAAGATAAAAAGTTTTCCGTAACCCCGTTCCTACTACCACTCTGAAAGGCCCTTTATTCTGAAAAAAAAATTAGGATAATTGCCCCATACCAATGTCAGTGTGTACCTTATCATGGTTATATTTCATGATTAGTTACAAATTCTATACTTATCACAACGCTTTGTTAGGTTAATACAGTCTCGTAAATAACGGTGGGCAGGACATGAAGCATGAAAGAGAAAATAGAAAATCATGATCAGGGTATTGAATATAAAACCCAATGGGAAGAGACCACTGAGAAGACCTATACACAGAGAGGAGAATAACATTAGAATGAACCTAATAGAGATAAGGGTGTAATGGGTGAACTGGATATAATTAGCTAACGATAGAAAATAAGGGGTATATTCTTATAGTTAAGGCAATTAACTTTCGAGTTCCTACTGCCATAGATAAATAATATTTCATTTTACCATGAATTTAAATGCTATGCGTTTATTACTTTCTCACTTTCCTACTAGTAGAGAAAATATTGTGATCGTAAAAAAAAAATGAAATCGAGATTTTGATGAATGTCGACGTTTCATGACTCCCCCATAATACAAAAATGTTGTTTTTGGATTAACGTATGTCTCAACTATTTCACCGATTCGGCTAAAACTTGGTTTCTAGGGTTTTCATAATGTTACCCCGCGAGGTTTATGGGATTGGATATCCAGCCCTAAAATTAAGGGTAGTTTCCTTAAGGGCAAAAAGCGATAAATAAATTTTTTATCAAAATCGGTTCTAACGATTTTGATTACATTTCATTTCCAAGCGTTTATAAATATATTTAAAACAAAATGGCTACTCTAAATTTTTCGTCAAAATGACTTTAAGGTTCATGGTGTGATACGTAAATTCTAATTTGTTTTTACTATATCGCTGTAACTCTTTGAGATATGAATTTACTTATCATTGCAAATACGTAGGTATATTAATAATAAAAACCTTTCATTGGAAGATATTTTTATAAAACCAATAATTTTCAAACTATACTCATATACTTTTTTTTTTAGCTTTTCGAACAATAAAAGTAAAGGATTTCGATCGTTACTGATGTATATATAACCCGAGATGTTGATGAATGTCGACGTTTCATGATCCCTCGAACCCTAAAAAAAGTCTGTCTGTGTGTCTGTTTAACCCTGAAATTAAGAGTAGTTTATATTAAGGGGCAAACAAATAGAAAAAAAACTCGTTTTTAAAAATCTGCTCTAGCGATTTTGATTAATATTCGTATCTAGGCGTTATTAAGATTATAAACCAAATGGTTATTTTCATTTTCTCTTGAAAATTACTTTTAGGGTACTTTACAGAAGCGGAAATTTCGCATTTCCGCAACTATTTGAGATACTAAATAACTTATCATTGCAAAATTTTAATACTATTAAAAATGAAAAACTTTGATTTTAAATATATTTTTACTAAACGGATAGTTTCTGATATATTTTCAAATATATGAACACAATTATATGAGCTTTAATTGCATGGAGATACTACTAAGTTTTAAAGTAATAATAGTTATCTAATGCCATAGAGTAATTAAATAAGTAAGTCTACCAAAAAATTGATGGTATTTTTCCTTTAACCTCTTACGGTAAATGTTTGTACATCAATTATCTATATCTATAATTTTAGAATCAATAGGTCTCTATAGGTCTAACTTTATAAATGAGGAATTTATTAGCAATGCGATAACCATAGGATTTGCAACCTCTAATAAAATATAGAAAATTTTACCCGGAAGTCGAAATTTTAATACGATGTGTTGACCCTAGTGGAACCAACATTGATCTTTATATTGGTCCAAATATAAAAAAGAGGATTTTAATTTTGAAATAATAAAATCACTTTATTTAAAACTGGTGGTAAAAAAATGTTTTACCTTAATCATAAAGCAAATTTTTCTCAGATTTTCTAGTGTATATTATTTAGTTTCACATATATTACGTGTTTTGAATAAATATTTCCAATTTTAAAAACTAAAGTGAGAAATTCCGTGAGGAGATCAGTACCATTTATTACTTTTTCGCTTTCTTACAGTTAGAGAAAGTATTGTAATCGTAAAAAAAAATTTAACTCGAGATTTTGATGAATATCAAAGTTTTATGACCCTCCTAATCCAAAAAAAGTTGTTTTCGAATTTCCGTCTGTCTTTACCTTGGGCTAGATCCTAAGCTACTTTACTGATAGGGCTGAATCTCAGTATCTAGGGTTTTAACAGGACCAGCCCAAGGTATTTTTGGAATTGGATATCCAGACCTAAAATTAAGGGTAGTTTACTGAAGGGCGAATAGAGAAAGATTCCATTTACTCAAAATTGGATTTAACGATTTTGATTAAATTTCATTTAAAAACATTCATAAATATTCTAAGCCAAATGGCTACTCTCAATATTTCAGCAACATGACTAAGAATTACTCTCTGAGGCGTAAATTCTCTTTTTTTTTTATCATATCTCCATAAATATTTGAGATATGAAACTACTTATCATTGAAAATGTGTAGAGATATGTATAAGATAAATCGTTTATTTGAAACATATTTTTAAAAACCAATAAATTTCAAGCTATATGTAAAAAATATATTTTATATCTTTTCGAACAATAAAAGTAAAGTATTGTGACCATAAGAAAATCTAACTCGAAATGTTGATGTATGTCAACCCTCCGAACCCTAAAAGTGGTTTTTGCAATGCCGTCTGTCAGTGTGTCTGTTTAACCCTAAGATTAAGAGTAGATTAATAAAAAGCAACAGATTTTTTTCTAACGATTTTTATTAAAATGTGTGTCTAGGCGTTGATTAAAATCATAAATTAATAAAACGAGTATTTTCATTTTCCTATGAAAATGACTTTATGGTACTTCACAGAAGCGGAAATTTCCGTAAAATAAAACAATTTTGTTTGGAATATATTTTTACAAAAACCAATATTTTCTTAGTTATTGCAAATATAGTTATACATATTTGTGAAATTTAGTTGTACAAATATACTACTTAAGTTTGAACGCAATAATTCCCTAATTCAATAGAAAATTAGATAAGAAAGTCTCTCAAAAATTTGATTTTCTTTTTTCTTGAACCTCTTAGGGGAAATTTTTGTACAGGTATGTTCTTATTATTATTATTATTATTATTAGCACCGCGTCTTACTATCCATTCGTGTTATACGCACTTACGCTAATGTGTAATGGTAGGGTGATTGTTGAGATGAAATGGAGGACCTACAGTTTAACGTGGAATCCGAACCACGGTGGAGGCCTGGCATTCCTCACATTCACTAGTTGTTATTAATTCACATATTTTACAGCTATGATCTAATTGTATCATTTTAGACTCAACAGTATATAGTTACCTTTTTATTGGTCTAAATTTATAAAAGAGGAATTAAATAATAATGTGATAACTATAATATGTGCAGCCTCTAATAGAATGTCGAGAAATTTAACTGTAAGTTGAAATTTGATTATCAAGTATGGACAGCCAATATCGATTTATTTTTTGTGCAAATATACTAGTGAGGACTTTAATTCTTTAAAAAGAAAATAATAAAATTTAAATCCCCGATTCCAATTTTTTTTAACACAAGTAGCCTATAACGCAATTTTTGCTTGGGTTTATCTCGTTTCAAATATATTACGAGTTTTGATTAAATATCTCCATTTTTAAACAATGAAAAGAGAAAGTCCGTGCGGAGTTCCGTACCATTTATTTCTAATACTACAATATTTTTTGCACCGTTTATTACCAGTCATTTTTTTTAACTCAATTTAATTACACAAAGAGGGTAAAGATGAGGAAGATAGAACTTAAAGCTTGCTCGAGTCCTACATTTATGGAATTCCAATATTAATTCTCCTATCGAATTTTAAATTCAAGTTCGAATCCTTGAATCGTTCAAAATGTAACCTTCCAA
This sequence comes from Timema californicum, assembly GCA_902141385.1. Lineage (NCBI taxonomy): Eukaryota > Metazoa > Arthropoda > Insecta > Phasmatodea > Timematidae > Timema > Timema californicum. The sequence goes on along the minus strand of CABFOW010000038.1, from coordinate 430,146 downwards.
TATAATAACAATATTTACAAAGGAAGTTTGAAAAAGTTGTTAAGGGCCAGGTATCAATGATAAACGCTGCATTGTTTGTAATATTTATTATATCATACGAAAAAGCTATATTTTTTTGAATAAATAAATAATATTATTACAAATTATCCTATTTTTACGATTTCATTATTTTCCCAACTACACAATTCTATATAATCGCTATTACTGAACTTATTAAAATTTTGGTTTCAACTCAAGCCCTTCAAAATTGTATTCGAGCTATCTTTTTGAGATTTTTATAAATCTTGAATTTATCGAATACTATACGATTCGAGGGATTCAAGAACTCTAGGATTCGAGTGTAAATCTCTATTAAAATTGAAATTTACCATATCCACATTTCTACGGAGGTAGAGGGTAAAACCATTTATGAAAAATTACCAGCAATACACTCAGCCAGAAATCGAACCCCATCTATTCCATCACCAGAAAAACAGACAAGATTATCCTGACATTTAATTCACGTTCTCACTGATGTAGGTAGCAATAGGATTTTGACCAAATATAGAATTAATTGTGATAAAAACCCTTTATATGAATTCAGACTTGGATGCCGGAGAAGAGGGCCTAATATAATAAAATATTTTGTGTATATTTAATCATCCACGTACCGGTAAAGTACATCTTCTGGTTCTAAATTTGACTGTGCAGATAACGTTATATGTTATGTAAGCTCTATGCTTTTTTAGGGTACTCAACACTTAATTTCTATACAAAGTGAATATATCAGCACATGATTTAACGTGTAATTTAATATTATAACACGCACAAGTTTCTCCACAATCAGTTTATAATTGTTCAAGAGGAGACTACAACTCCGATAGTTCTTTTTCGGCCGTTTATTGGGCGTATTAGAACTTGAAGCCATTAGCTGAGACAAACGCTATAGCAACTGGTAGAATAAGAACCTTCAATATGTAAACTATTTTTTGGTATATACTGATCAAATATTATTATGCTATTAATATTATTTAAAAGTATATATAATATCTATCAAACTTGACAGATGCAGCTCACAGGACTTGACGTATCGATACATAAAACTGGTTTCAATTAATTTTGTAAATATAAAATAAGTTTCTTACTATCTTAATCTTGATAAAGTTGTTTTGTAATTATAGATCCTGTATTAATAGTGGACATTATTAAACCTTAGGTGGAACTGTCATCTAGACGACGTCAAAGAAGGAAAGGTTGAAGGAAAGAGAATCTTAGGAAGAAGTGGGATTCAAATATTAGATTACCTGAAGGAAATAAGAAAATTCTGGGAGCTGAAGGAGGAGGCAGATGAAAGGGTGCATTGGTGGTCTAAATTCACTGACAAAAGGAATGTACCTGTCGTAAGACAGAACACCTAATTAAAAATAAATAACCAAATCAGTCTCACTAAATATATTAGCATATATTAAAAGCAATAATTGTTATAATGCTATTATTATTACATATTTTAAATATTCTTAAAGAGCTATGCTATCTTGATATTTTATCATTTATTAAAGATATTAAAAAATAAATTATAATAAGAAAAACCTTTTTTCGTGTTAGACATGTATTTAGGGATTGATTTTTCATAAACATGTGTATGAATTAAATAGCTATGGAAAACATAATATTTAACAACAAGATCACAATATTTTATTTACGGATCACTATAATAAATCTCACGAATACATAAATTGCATTGTTATTTGTGAAACAAATATTTTATGCAGCCCAAAACCATTTATTATTTCTTACAGCAGTGTTTCCTAGTCACGTATTACTTGAGAGTTTATGGCCTAGCCAGCCTACTCCTTCTAGCAGTTTATTTAAAAAATATTATACCTGTTTGCATTATTGTAAATTACAGTGTAAATAGTTCCTCCAAATTTTAATAAAACCTTAGTGATAGGCTTAACAAAGCCGTGGCAGAGGAAGAGAAAGTATAATAGAATTTCATGATATGACGTAAAAATCTGCGTTAATTTATTTTCCAAATCTACTATTACCAGAAAATGTATGTTTATTAATGAAACTCATTGGTGCGTCATATTCACCTAGGGATATGCTAACCCCATTCTGGTAAATATTGCTTTACTGAAATAAACAGAAGTTATGTTAACAGTAGACCTCGCTTCCTCCAAATTATATTTACTACAGTATTAACTTTTTCCTTTGGTTTTCAAGTATATATATATATATATATATATATATATATCCAATAATTTCCCCTTGATTTGAAGATGATGGTGATCAAATTAAACAATAAATAATGATAATAGTAGAATAACCATTATTATAAAGCGTTTTAAGATGTCAATCTCACCACATATGGTAAAAATATTTAAAAAAATACGCTCTAGGTACTCGATCAATTGCTTATAGTTTAAATTTATATAACTTTAAATGAATTAAAAGGATAACCTTTCAAGTGATCATTATTTTGAAGGGAATAAACCAATTGAAAAACCATTTTACAGTACCTATATAGTTTGATCTAGGTTCAAAGAATATCCCTGCCAAATTTCGCTAAAATTGGTCAGCAAAATTGACGGTTATAGCAGAGAAAATTTTCGGAAAAACATACAGAAGAAAGATCAATATAAAGCATGATCGGTCAGTTAAGTTATTTGAACATTCTTTATTGTTCTTATGTATTTTGGCATGCTTAAAAAGCTATGCTTGGATTGTCTCCAAAGTCTAAGCGCTACCCCTTATGTTTTAATGTCACTATGTTCACAGTACCTCACAACAAGATAATCCCAAAAGGATGTTCTGATGAAAGCACATACATCTTCAAAGGACATCCTCATTTTAGAGATTTGTTTCGGTACGTTTTACCTGCAGGGTAGTTAACTACCTATTTATGGTTTGCTTAGGTCTTGTTACAACATAAGGGAAACAGTATTTCCAGATAATTAAACAAGGTTGCTTGACTTAAAGCTTTCTGTTCAAAGTAATTGATGAAATGTGTTAGAAAATATGCCCCCCAGTTGTGAACTGGCAGTCATAGGTGTTTACTAAAATTTCCCTTGATATTTGTTAACAGAAAAGTAACAGTTATAGTCCCAAAGTGGTGCTCTAGAAATGACTTACAAATATGATTTTCACTGTAGTCTTACAACCAGTCTCCATATTAATATAAGTGGACCTACATTTCCTTGAAAGTACCTTCCACATTCTTACCTTTAATATTAAGTCATTACATCAGTTTTAGTTTAATGTACTAACCAAATAAATATTAGTGTATCAATCAATTCAATTGAGCTCATTATACGCCTACATGTGTGTAGATAAACATAATAAGCTGTGTAAGTGCCACAGGCTCATATTTTTACAATAAATTATTTAGTGAATGGTTTTGATTTTAATCTAAAATTAATTCACTCCCTAGATTTACTTAATCCTGTTACAAGCAGTTTCGTAAAGTATGAATGCCTCTATGTTTTACAGGTGTATAATAATCTTATGGCATAAATTCTCAGGTGAGCCTTCATCAAGAATGTGTTAATTATCCTGCTCTTTAGTTTATTTTTTATGTTTTACTCTTACTGGTTTAGAATGTCCTAGTAAGTATTTCAGTTGGCAATTATTAAACCTTAGATAAATAATTGAAGCTATACTTAACTATAACCACAAATATAAACATCCTCTAATAAAAGTTTTAATTATTTTTAACGTTCTTGGTTAAAAGATTCATCCATAGGATAATTTACAATAATTTGTGTAATAATATAGGACTGTCGTGAAAAAAACTTCATAAAAGCACTTAAAAATACTTATAAAAAAAGGTAGAGTCTAATTTTACCCCTCATGACGTAAGTTGAGTTTATCGAGGGCAATAGGTCGGTCTATAACATCGGGAATAAAGCTTTTGTTCCGTGTTGACACAGTTAATGGATATAAGGTTCCGTCTGCTTGCACACAACTTCAGAGTTCTGACAATATAAGGGTTTTTTTCTCTCTACGTAACACGTGTGTACAGTACATTTATAAAGTAGACATCCTCTATAGTAACAAAGCACGTCTCCGTAACCAATTCACCAGGAAGGTCGGCTATGAGTAACCCTTGTTCAATCACCGAAAGTGACTAAAATCGATTAATACTCGTAGATATATTAATCCTGTTAGACATCAACTGCATGGGCTGTGTGTACTCTTCAGCGTTAAGTTAGTTTGCAAGTCGTGAGACGATTTATGCGTATAGTAATAAAGTGACCTCTAGCCATTTTAATATAAAAGATAACTAAAATAAAACCAAACTGCAATTGGTAGTTGAACTGATGAAGGGGCGAAATGATAATGCAAAGCTAACTAATTATATTATAACTTGACTTACAAACTAATCAATTTTTAATAAAATGAATAGTTTGTGAATCTGTATGCCTGTCTGTCATCAGCATTGCACAATATCTACCGAACGCGGCTGTCAAATTTAAAATTCAGTAGTCCCTGTGCACTAAAATGTGCACCTCAAAACCTGAATTTTGAAATTGGGTTTTGATTTTTTTAAATTAATTAAAAATTGTGTTGGAGGAAATAAAATGAAGATTTTTTTTCAGTCTGTTTGAAGCAAAGAAAAGCATTCCAGAGGTAACCATGCAATCCATTGCGTGGTAACGCCAGCTGCTTATGCTATTTTAGCTATAACAAAAAATACAGCTTCCACTCTCTCCTCCATTATTGAATCAACATGAAAAGTAAAACCACAAATACATCAATAACACAATTATATTAATTCCTAAACTGACCCCAGAACCCTTCAATCAGTAAAGCCTAAACACACGATACCTACAGAGCTAAGATTTTGTGAAAACCAAGCTCGTGAGCTGTATTTGAATGTTGGGTCAAAAGGAGCTCTCGAGATGTAATTTGGGACTTTGGATCAAAGGGTATTGTTCCTCATTGTTCAATCAGCCCTTGTATCCCTTGTATTATTCCTCCGCACTTGCAAAGGCCACGCCCCCCACCCTCTCTACTGCCTGAACCACTCCACAGTCCCTGTTCTCTTAGACGTCCGTGATGAGTTCCCCGCTGTACTCAGCGCTGCTCAGACCGATCCTCGACTATGCGTGTCCCGCTTGGGGCCACCTGGCGGACACGTATATAAGGAGGATGCAGGCATTCCAGAGCGTGTGTCTGAGGATCATTGTGGGCGCACCATGGTATGTCCGGAATGAGACTTTACATCGTGACCTGGATATGCCTACCATCAAGGACCACTTTCGGGTACTGGTGCAGTCTTTCTACGCTAGACTTCCCGGTGCCAACAATCCTCTTATCCAGGGGCTTGGGAACTACGTCATCGACCCTGGTGGGTGCCATCGACGTCCCAAAGCCCTGCTCGGATAAGCGAGATGTGACAACAGTGGTTTGGGAGGCTCTCACCCAGCCCCCCATAGAGTAGTGTATCCGCACGTAACTCTAAAAACACTTATTCGGTTTCTCATATGTATTACCCCCCTTACCCCAATATGTTACTAATAATATGTAATATCTGTTTCTTTGTTTCAGAACTTCGCAAAACGTGACAAACCGTTCTTAATATTTTGCGGACCACATGGTGTGACCAATTAGTCGGTACGTGTTGGAACTTGCTCTCGTACTCCCCTTCAGGGAGCATTAGGGCATGCCTTTTGATTTCGGATTTCGGAGAACTCCTCTCTGGTAACTACGTCATCGAACCTGGTGGGTGCCATCGACGTCCCAAAGCCCTGCTTGGATAGGCGAGATGTGACAACAGTGGTTTGGGAGGTTCTCACCAGCCCCCCATAGAGTAGGGTCTCCGCACGTAACTCTAAAAAACCCTTATTCGGTTTTTCAAACTTCTTACCCCCCCAATGTTACTAATAATATGTAATATATGTTTCTTTGTTTCAGAACTTCACGAAACGTGACAACCCGTTTTTAAATTTTCGCGAACCACACGGTGTGACCAATTGGTTGGTACGTGTTGGAACTTGCTCTCGTACTCCCCTTCAGGGAGCATCAGAGCATTCTATTTGACTTCAGATTATTTGACTTCGAGAACTCCTTTGACTGGTGCTGTCTTTCTCTACGTGGCAAAGGCCTTCGACCGTGTTAGGCACGAAGGTCTCCTTTTCAAACTCCTCTCCCTGAACCTGCCCTTCTACCTAGTTAAGGTTCAATCTTATCTTTCCCACCGCACCTTCTCCACCACATTTGGGAACGCCACCTCTCAAGTCAGAAGCATCCTGGCTGGAGTGCCACAGGTTTCCATGGTGGGTCCGGTGCTCTTCAGCCTGTATGTGAATGATATTCCAAAATCTCCAGGCACCGAGTTGGCATTGTATGTGGACGGCACGGCTCTAGTAGCGGAGTCGTGGTGAGGGCAGCTGGTAGAGAGGTGACTCCAGACTCACCTGACGCATTTGGAGGGGTAAATGACTACCTGGAGAACGAGTATTAACGTGGAGAAGAGCACCGCAGTGCTCTTCACATGGGGAAGAAAGTACTACAGGCCGGCCCCACTCCAGCTGTTTGGAGAACAGATCAGATGGCCGGACAGTGTTAAGTACCTGGGACTTACGCTGGACATCAAACTGACCTGGAGATGACACTGCAACGAGAGACGCAACAAGGCGAGGCAAAGGCTGGGAATCCTGGGCCCACTAGCGCCCTGTCCACAAGGAACGGTCTGACGCTGTACAAGCAGCTGCTCATACCGATCCTCGACTATGCGTGTCCCGCCTGGGGCCACCTGGTGGACACGTATATGAGGAGGATGCAGGCATTCCAGGGCGTGTGTCTGAGGATCATTGTGGGCACACCTTGGTATGTCCGGAATGAGACTCTGTATCGCGACCTGGATATGCCCAACATCAAGGACAACTTCTGGGGACTGGTACAGTCTTTCTACACCAGACTTCCCGGTGCCACCAATCCTCTTATCCAGGGGCTTAGGAACTAATTCATCGACTCCATCGACGTCCCAAAGCCCTTCTCGGATATGTGAGATGTGACAACAGTGGTTTGGGAGGCTCTCACCCAGCCCCCCATAGAGTAGTGTCTCCGCACGTAACTCTAAAAAACCCTTATTCGGTTTCTCAAATTTCTTACCCCCGCTTACTCCCCTAATGTTACTAATAATATGTAATCCCTGTTTCTTTTTTCAGAACTTCGCGAAACGTGACAACCCGTTTTTAATTTTTGCGAACCACACGTTGTGACCAATTGGTCAGTATGTGTTGGAACTTGCTCTCGTGCTCCCCTTCAGGAAGCATCAGAGCATGCCATTTGACTTCGGACAACTCCTTTTTCTATTGGCTCACTTAGCGGCCACTATCACTCACGTTTTCCCACACTAGTGGGAAGCTCCCTTTTCTCTCATTGGACAAGTTCAGGCAGCAGTGGAGGGTATTTAACACAGTGGTTCCTTGGTCAGAGGTCAGTCTGAGAGTGGCTACCCAACCCGTGTGTCACACTTGTTTGAAAGAACTAATAAATTGTCATGTCTCGTAAAGGTACATTTTGTATGAACTCCCTCTCTATCAACCGTCATCGTTCACCTCCCACCACGACTCACTTTTCTGGGACTCTATCCTACCTACCACCGCAACTCATGTTGCCGGGACTCTATACCACCTACCACCACAATTCACGTTGCCGAGACTCTATATTACCTCCCACCATGACTCACTTTGCCGGGAGACTATCCTACCTCCCACCGCAACTCACGTTGCTTGGACTCCATCCTACCACACACCGCGACACCCGTGTTGCCGGGACTCCTTCCTTATACCTCTCCACCCTTCCCATCTGTTAGTCCTTGTCACCGGTGATTCCACGGGATGGTCTACACCCACCGCTGCGGCAAAGCCCACACGTGTCTGAACACAACTTCGCCGTCATAGTGACATCAACCAATTACCCCCGAAGCCGCAGCGAGGGATAACAAGGGAGATAATAAGATTTATTTTGAGGTTAGGTCAAAGGAATACAACAAGATTTATTTGGACGCCGGGTCAAAGGGAGCCAGATATGTGTATTAAAACGTTGGGTCAAAGGTAGCTAATGAGATGTATTTTTACTGGGTCAAAGGGAGCTAACAATATGCGATTGGTTTTTGGGTCAACGGGAGCTAACAATAAGTATTTGCACGTTGGGTCAAAGGGAGCTAACAATATGTATTTGGAAGTTAGGTCAAAGATAGTTACAAGATGTATTTGGACGTTGGTTCGAAGGGTGCTAATGAGATGTATTTGGAAGTTGGGCTAAAGGGTGCTAACAATATGTATTTGGACGTTGGGCCAAAGGGTGCTAACGAGGTGTATTTGGACGTTGTGTTAGTTAAAGGTAGCTAACAAGATGTATGTGGACGTTAGGTCAAAGGTAGCTAGCAATATGTATTTGGACGTTGGGTCAAAGGGAGCCAACGTGATGTATTTGGATATTGGGTCAAAGGGAGCTAACGAGATGTATATAAACAGTGAGTATAAAGGAGATCTAGATCTGTTTGGGAGTCACCCTCTGCTGACCCAGAGTTTGAATATTAGTGGCTATAACCTGGGGAATGCTCTTAAGATCCTTTTTGATACACGATTGGTCTAGGACGCGCTGAGGTCTCCGCACTTTTTCACATTAAATTAAACTCCATCATTTATTATATAATTTTCAGAATTCACGATTGATTTTTAGTGATGAAATGGTCGCAGCAGTGAATCATTAACTCTTGAATTATGAGTACTGCGACAATTACATTGTTAATCTAAGCTAGTCTGATTTGCTTGAGATAAAATATCAGGGTTGGTATCCCAGCCGAATGTACTGAGGATGTATTTTATTAAAGACTTTCCACTCTCCCTTAAAGCAAATTACTTTAAATTATACCTTCTTTTTGTCTACCTATTAGTGTTATTAATATAGATGCTGTCCATAAATGATTCACCTAACCATAATACCTAATAAATTAGTTATTTTAGATTACTATTATTATTATTATTATTATTATTATTATTATTAGCACCGCGTCTTATTACCCATTCGGGCTGTACGCACTTACGCTAATGTGTAATGGTAGGGTGATTGTGAGATGAAATGAAGGACCTACAGTTTAACGTGGAATCCGAACCACGGTGGAGGCCTGGCATTCCCCACATTCACAAGATGTCTTGTCAGAGGTGAAGGAGGGGTTTGGTAATCAGAAGTTTGACACCTTACCCCTAGACCACTAGGTCACCCGTTATTTTAGAACATATATTAAATTTACGATGATAAAATAACATAACTTAATAAATTATTGTTTTAATTTAGTTGCATAGCAAAGTTCATTCATTACTTTAAAAAAGATAAATCAAAGAAAATCAAATTTACTGCTAAAATAGAGGAAATAATTTATAGATATCCTGTATATTTGCTTATAATCCAAGGAAGTACTAAGGCGCGGTGAAAAACAAATACCACCAACATTTCAAACTATAAGGAACCGTACCCTAAACGTAAATTATTAACATAATTAATTTAAAAATTGACTTCATTAATGAAATAATAAATAAGATACCAGGCTCAAAATTCAAAACATATTCCTCTTCACTCGACACATTCTCCTAAACTGTGACTTTCAGCGAACAAGAGGTAAACGTCCAGGCAAGCTGTTATGTTACAATAAACTAACTGTTAGAGAGAATGTAGTTAACTTTTTTTTTTAACACACAATTTTAGTCTTAGCAAATCTTAAGATGTAGTTTGAAATGTAATGTTATTTAATGTAACCATAATCAAAGGAATTTTGGTATTTTAATGTAGTAAAGCTCTGTTTGAATGCTTACATTATTTTTAGAGTTTTATATCAAATTGGTGTGAAAAGATATTTATTTACATTCATGCCTGCTAAAATTATTTGTGTTTTGTTAAAAAAAAGTTTGTTAAATAAAAAAGAGTGCCGGTAAATATCTTAGTAAACAACAAGACTGGAAAAAAAGAAATAACACAAAGTTTCTTTCCTCGTTAAATTGATGCAATCGCAATCTAATACGCAGTTTTAGCTTATACGTTTGTTAACTTCCTTTCTCTCGTTCACATTACCCGCAATGGCTACGTGATCATAATCGTCAGATCTGTAATGGACCGTATTTCTACTAGAGGAGGGGTACAGGTTCAAATATCAGCTAGATGCACTCAGGTTTGTTTTGCCAATTTTGTAGCTATCCCATCTCTTCTCCACACTAATGATAAACTACCCCTCTCATATTTACTCTCATTATTAAATATTTAATAATTATTTTACTAGCAATAGTAATTGAATAAAAAACGGTATCCTATGTGCCACTATATCAAATGCTAAAAACTGTTTTGTTACGACCCACTCTGGTGGCCACACAGTCTTAGGCAACACTCTTGCAATAGACTAGACTGCCGATGACGATGAGATCGTGGTATACTGAGGGTGTTTTTCCTTAAATGTTTTCCCCCTCTCTCCACGCAAATTTTGAAACTTTGCCTCTAAATTCAACATTAATCATCCCTAACCAATTATCATAATTAGTACATAAGCGTATATTCCGAATGGGTAGTAAGACGTGATGCTAAATGAAGTGGGACAGCGAGACTCGACATTTTCTATAACTACAAACTCATTCCTGAACTGCTGATATTGAATGAATCTCAGCACATTCCCTCACCATGCAGCGCCAATATGCAGGAAGCTACTATTACTGTTATTTTAAATTTATTTTAAACTTACTTGTAAATTTACCATTAAAATTATAGGTATTCATTCCCATACTGAGCCAATAAGAATGATTTTCTTTTTCTTAGGCTTACAGGCTCAGCCTTCTTCACTATCGTATCAGTAGAACAGACTCTACATTTGCCGAAATTTACTTCTATCACCAAATAAGAGTCATACGCAGAGCTATTTAATTAACTGGTCTATCATTAATATGCCTAGTTTTAGGTTCTTCACAATTTCTCTCTACAAATTTGATTTATATAATTACAATAGTAATTGATTTTAGTTGCGGTTCTTCTCTGTATAAGTTTTTAATTCCCTTTTTTAAATATTTTTTACCAAGAATTATTTTCCTATGCAATTACTAGCAGTCCCGCACGGCGTTGCCCGTGAACCACTGTAGTATAATAATTATATAAGCTTGACAACCCCCCCCCCCCACGCTACCCGTTACCCACTGTGGTATCATAATTATATAAGCTTCACAACCCCCCTCTCCCCCCTGCCCGTTACCCACTGTGGTATCATAATTATACAAGCTTCACAACACCCCTCCCCCCCACGCTGCCCGTTACCCACTGTGGTATAAGAATTATATAAGCTTCACAACCCCCCTTCCCCCCTCCCACGCTGCCCGTTACACACTGGTATAAGAATTATATAAAGATATTAAAAAAATGTCTAAAAATTATATAAAAATGTTAAGGGTGGACAACCCTTATCACTAAGGGGTATGAAAAATAGATGTTGGCCGATTCTCAGACCTACTCAATATGCTCACAAAATTTCATGAGAATCGGTCAAGCCGTTTCGGAGGAGTACGGGAACGAACATTGTGACACGAGAATTTTATATATAAGATTTCAAAATGTGTTACCATGTATTTTTCAGTTCTGATCTGCTATATCTATTGTGGCTGTAGTCAGCAATGTGGTACGGACAATAATTCTTGATGTTGCGCCTTGAGAAGCCAAACAGAACAAGCAAATTAAAGTCGGAAAAAGATAAGGCCTCATCAAATCTTAAAAATATATTACGATCAAGTCTAACCAAAAGTAAAACGGATTTAGCCAGTGAGTGAAGGTGTGGCAACACCGATTCAAGCTTAAACAACCGGTGCAGCCACGAAATCTGTGGTTTTACATCATTGGGTAAAGTAATAAAAATGTACCTGAATAGTACCCCAAATTACGGAAATTAATGGGGTGGTACGCAACTAAAGAGTTTGGAAACTATTGTCTTAGATGGGAAATATTTCCATTTTCACGGAGGGTGGGTATGAAATAATTTAAGAATAAAATAGCCGAAGCTATTATTTATGTTTTTTATTGAGGAATTCTCCATCAAGATATCATATTCTGGAAATTTAAAAATTACACCTGGAAACGGGAATCGAACCCGGAGCCTTGGCGTACTAAGCCAAAGGTCCCGGGTTCGATTCCGGTGTCCAGGTGTCACTTTTAAATTTTCAGAATATAAATAACTAGTTAAAATTCATCCTCAGTACATTCGGCTAAGCTTCGAGCCCCGATGTTCTCATCCGCGTCAAACCAGACCAGACAAAGTTGACGCCTTAAATACCCGTTGTGCCAATAGTGGCCTAGTTCATAGTTATCAGGCGCGTTTAGGCCAATATGTTCTAGAGGACTGAAAAAGCACCAATTACTAGGGACACCAACTTTCCGCCATAAGTGTTTTCACGAAACGTTTGAGAAATCAATTTCTAAAAAGCTAATACTTGTTTAAAGTTCAAATAAATCTTTATTATATATTTTTGAGTTCATAAAATAAAACGATACATTAAATAGAGGTTTACTCACTAATTTTTAATAGTACTCTTATTTTAAAACGAATTTAATATTTTCTATGCAAAATTACGTTTATAAAACCATAGTGCGAACTATAATAATTGCTCCCTTAGGGCTTATATAATACGTAATAAATATTGTAAATTTGAGGACTGTACTGTATGCAGATATAATTTCTGTAACAGATGGTGCTAATATCTGCTTAACTTACAAAACTTTACCGAAAAAATAGATATACTTAGACGATAATAATAATAAAAACTTAGCTGTAAGCCAGATTGGCTGACATAATAAAATAATAAAAACTTCTATAGCTGCTATCACTACTCTTTACACATTATTTTAAATACTTTTGGTTGATGTATTTTGTTTAATGATATTCTACTTTGATATGAATTTGGTGTCTTGTTAGTAAGTAATTTAGAAATATTATAAATCTTTTATGGTAATACTTCACTTTTAAAACTTTATTAAATAAATATTTTAACTAAAAAAAATATAACAAAATGCCTTAGGCCATGTCTTAATTAGACGTCTAAAAATATACTTTTTCAAGGGTAAGCCAGTCTAAAAAAAGTTATTAATGAAATTATTTTTGGAATATCGTACAGAAAATGTACTTTGATATTATTCAAGGTGTTATACATACATTTCTAAGACTCTTTTTATTTGAGAACTTTTAAACAGAATTTCAAGATCTTCATAACAAGAACTCATATATCTATCTACCATAATATAGGGTTTCTACCAATAACTTCCGAAATAAAAGCTTATCAACCCATTGGATCAGAACACCTGTGTCACTGTTTAGTTACTTTACAAAACATATTTACGAATTTACATGTTAACATTAAAATATAATATTTTAAAGGTAAGCAAACGCTCAAACTATTAATTTTAGTCCATCAGCTTAGCTCAGTCAGCAGCGTGTCAACTGAGCTAAGGGTCACAGGTTCTGTTTTCGGCATGGTCGAAAACTTTATCTTTGGTGAAATGTGAGTTTCCCCTTTCATAGTGATGAGTGAACTGCCGGGAGTTGGATGTTGTGTTTGTTATAAATTTATGTTAGTTTATAAGCCTTGTGCTGATATAATCAGTTGGTTCATAAAGTGCACGTTAAATAACTCAAATAAATAAAAAAAATAATTAATGCACATAACTAGCAACGCCTAGAAGAAGGAAATATTATTTTAGTCATGGATATATCTGTATTTAGTATCCGCCTTAAGCTATGGGGAAATAATGACACTTGAAATTGAGCGATTTATGGATAGGTCAGTGTTGGAGTATTTTAACTCCAAGTCAAGGATGCCGGGTTCAATTACCGTGTCCAAGTGTCGTTTTTAAAATTTAATAATAAATTATATGTGAATAATTTATATAATAATATTTTTTCTACACGATGTTTATTAAATACAATTTGAAAGATATAAACAACTTACAAGAAATTAGATACATGTTGCTAATGTTTTGATTGTATATTTAAAAAAAATATTTTTATTGTGTTTAAAATAAGATTGATATACTATTTTTTTTAGCACCACGTCTTACTGCCTGTTTGGTTTGTACGCTTGTGTACTAATTAAGCTAATAATTTTTAGGGGTGATCAAGGCTACATTTACAGGAAGTAAAACCTGCATTTTGGTGGAGGAGGAGTGGAAAACAACTTTGAAAAAAATCAACCCCCAGTACACCTGACTGAGATTTGAATCTCCCCATCATCGGCTGTCTTGTATAGTGTGAAAGTAGCGCCTTGCGTCATGTGGGCACCGACGTGGGCAATAAACTTGTTATTGTTCATAAATATGGTTTGTTATTTTTAATATGCTATACATCGTCACAAAGTGAAATTTTAAAATAATTTCTTGTAACTGTATTCTACGACTGCTTCTGAAAGGAAAAAAATAATTCCAAGATTATGGACTTATATCCTTGTAGCACAAGTGTTTTTGTTGAACCAACACAGTACACTGAGCCAGCAGATTTGAATAGCTTGGACACCCCTTGTGAGTTGTGACGCACTCCGTCAACCTATTATCAAACAAATTCTTCAAGCAATGTTTGCGGTGCTTTCAAAATGTCCTTCCGCGGTCTCACAAACTCGGATATGTCTATTTTTAGATTCTTTTGTAAACACATTATTTCAAGGCTGGTGCTCCAACTAACACGCCTTACAGCTTAATGCGATGTGGTTTAATTAAATTATGTATTTATTACGGATTTTACAAACCAAATCATTATAACAGCAAACTAACTGACAATCTATAAAATGCATACAACACGTATTTAGGACATAATTTCTTGATTGTAAGACGGCAAATTCCAATCCACCAGATATAAATTATTCAGTAGTGATGAGAATCAAACCTGGACCCCATTACTAAACACTCTAATGACTGGGATAAGGATTCAGACCAACAGAAATTGAGGATTCAACAGACACTCTCATAAGTGTATCAAATGCACGTAACATGAACCGGTGAGTAGGTGGAATAAATGTCAACCTTAAAAAGTTTGGAATATTCGATGAGAGTAAGTTTATGGTTTCACCTGCTTCGATAGACTCATAGTATAAAGTGTCACTCCTGCAATAGACTAGACTGCCAATGACAGGGAGAACAGGGTTCAAATACCAGTCGGGTGTGCTGAGGGTGGCTTATGCTAAATAGTTTTCTACTTTACCTCCACGAAAATGTGAGTACACTTCCTCTAAATTCAACCATTCTAATCCCTAACTTATTAGCGTATTTAGTACATACTGTGGATCTAGCCTGAATAGGTAGTAATAGAAGGAGCTAAGAAAAAGTAAGGGTTTTGCATGTATTCAGGGTAGTTTTTCCTAAATATCCACGCAAATTTGAGTACATTACCTTTAAATTTTATATACCTCGAGCCTATTAAATTTTTGCAGTTAAAATATAGAGCCCAGACAAGTGGGGAAATGATAGAATGTTTTGTATTTTTACTTAATGGTTTGACACAGTCCTTACACGCAAATGCGGGTATTTTCATCTAAAATTCTACATTCCTCATACCTACCCTATTATAGTAATTAATTGTGTAATTTATAAATAGCCCTGAACAGTACTAAAAAGCGTTGAAAAAATATAGTTCAAAAAGTAATAAAATATAAAAAATATATAATTTTATTAAATTTATTTATTTATTTAGCACCGCGTCTTACTGCCCGTTCGTGTTGTACACCAGTTTTATTGCATTAAAGTTTTTAAAGTCCTAAGTGTAAACACAAACTAATGTAACACCTCACGAGTGGTCATGCAGACATTGGCGTCAGCCTAGTTCAGTGTGGAATTTCGGAGAAGAGAAGGTCGAGATTTAAATCTCTGATAAATGTAATAGTTTGTCCTAATTTGTAAAATCCGCTCATTTTCAACGAAGTTTCAAGCAAATTGTCAGAGTTCCAAATTTAAGAACAAATTTATCTAGTCTTTCTGAACAAATGAAGTCATCTGTTGTGGTAACATAATACACTTTTAAGTTGAGTGAGTAGTTTTGGTGGTTTTGAAGATTCATAACTTGTATTTTATTAAAAAATATATCAGTGTGAGGATTTTCCGCTCCAAATATGTAGTACCCAAAACTTTTCTAATTTAACTTCAACGCCAACATATTATTTCCATTATTTCCTTAAATATTTTTTGCAGTGAGCTTGTGAAAATTTACCACTCGTAATTGTTTATAATATTAAAAAATATACATAATATGTCATTAAATGCAAACTAATTTGTTCAATTTGAACAAAATACTAATGAATAAATAAAGTATACCAATAAATTATCTTGTTTCAAATAGTACAATGGTATATTGTCTCAATAATATATTATATTATTAAAAGTATTATATAATACTAATGTATATTGTCAGTATTTAATACAAATTTAATGTGAAAATGGAACTTTTCTACTGAAGCAAGTCTTTTTGTAAAATATTGTCAATTCATTATTTACATCACTCCTTAAATTATCCAAAATATCACCCATGCCTTAACCAACCAAAAATTTCAGGGGTTGGGGGGGTTGGTAGGTGCATCCCCCAATTGCCGGAGGCTAGAAAAAATTATAAATGATAAAGTTCCAGATGTTATCTAAAGTGTTTTTTATGGCAACATAACCCCCTTACTGCCGAAGGCTAGGAAAAATTCTAACTATTAAACACCTCTAGAAGCTCTCTGAAGTATTTTTTGTAGCAACATAACCCCCTGATTGCCAAAAGCTAGGAAAATTTCTAAATAATAAACAATATTAGAAGCTCTCTAAAGTGCTTTTAAGGTAACACAGCTCCCTAATTTGTACTTGTACCTTCATTTTGATATTGTTTGAACCATAAATAAACCTATATTATATATTTTGTTCATAAAATTTCCGGGGGTAGGGGGGGGGGAGACTGAACGCCCAAAACCACCTAACTATGGTCTTGACTTTGACAGAATTCCGTAATTTAAACAATTTACCTCGATTAACCCGATGGCCATTAAACCAAAAAATTCTCGTGAGGTCTAGACTATAGAGTATGTGCATTGCGTTGAACTGGATTGTTGGTAATGGGGATCTTGATGGGCTAATCTGGTTCAGTTGCGCTTAGGGTGGATTTACCCCCCCTCCTTTACTCACGATAATGCAGGCGCGGTTCCTAAAATCACCCTCCTCATTCTTCCCTCAAGGATTAAAGCCATTAATTCAATTTTGTTTTAAAACTTGTGAACTAAAAAACAAGATTTCTCAACTTGTTCCAATTTCATCAAAGAACTGTAGGAAATCGAGAATCCTCTTTGGAAACAGATATTATTTAGTCACTCTTCTTCTCTACGTTTCTATTATTAACTTGAGGATTGTTTGGAAGGAGAGGAAAGATACACACGAACAAAGTTAAGGTATTTGTAAAAAAAAGAGTTCGTAAATAAACCGAGACCTACTGCCCAAGTTTCTAGACACAAACCCGGGAACGAAGCCAACAAAATTCCCTTAATGGTTGTAAGAAGAAAAAATATCGGCCATTTGAAAAAAAAAGAAAGAAAACACATTCGTCCACCACAATGCCGGATAGGTAGTAGACCACTTCCTTTGTTGTTAGGTTTATTGAATTTGTGTTTACTTTAGAAAACTAAATATGAAAGAAAGATTGGGGGGGGGGGGNGGGGGGTAAGTTAAGAAAAACACTATATAGTTCATTCACTCGTGTGTTGATTAAAGTTATGGATAGCAGCTTCCAGCTATTTGAAGCCTACACATGTTTATGTTTAAAGTCGACAGCAAAATACTCGTTTAATTTATATTTGCTCCAAGGAGATGCCTAGTCATATAAAATAATAATAATACAAGACTTAATATACAATATTTCGCTCTCTTAAAATTTATTTCAAATAGAAACATGTTGTAGACTCAAAGGAAATGTAAATATATATTTGTTATTATTCACTATTTCATAATTTACAATTCTATACCTATAATAAAACTCTAAATCTGTGTATACGCTCGATTTTATGATTGATTATTTGTTTGTTTCCAATAAACTCAAAAAAGCATTAATCGCAGCAAAACATAACTTCGTCTGTTGTACTTCATATTTTCCAAGGAACAAGGTAAGCTACGTCATCACGAGATTTCATCAGTGAACGAAGCAGTGTCAAAAAAAAAACTTAGCTGTTAGTGTGGTAAGATTTGCGTCTAAAATTTGTAACTAATAAAATATATTAGCTTTTAATGTATAAAGTTTCTTTGTAAGTCTCCTCGGCAACGAGGGATTTGTAAATATATACAAACCAATTTATAAATCCTTGGAAACAAGTATTTTGGGGTGGAACCAAGCATCCTACTAAATGAAATGTTTGTCAGATTTAAGATCTGATTAGCAAACTTGTATGGACAAGAAGTAACAAGTTATTTGGAAAGACATTTCGAGTTGACCTTAGCACTCTTTTATATCTCACTCGTTTTCGTGGCTGAATAATGAATAATTCATGTATTTTTGTAGTGTGGAACTTGGCACGTTTTTTACATACATGTTTTTTGCGGGTACATATTCCAACAGAATCCGGGGGGGTAGTTTAATTTTAATATACTGTCAATTTGAAAATATCCAGGAAATTTATTTTTGAAAAATATTCCAAACTGTGCCAAAAAAAATCTCCAGGGTGTCAGCCTACCATCGAGCTATACCGACCGTGTGGACATTGTCAAATATTAATTGGTAAATACTAATTTACCTGCAAAGCCCTCACAATAGGAAGACTTAATCTAGACTTACAATGTAACTACCACGTTACCAAAACACAATGAATAACCACAGCTCCACTTAATCAAAATACCCGTAAAAAACAAAAATAGCACCAGAAACCCGATAATTCTGAATCCACTAAGGCACTATATATCAATATATCCACCACATAACTGTAATGATCCGGAGCTTGGTTGTAATCCTCTCAAACCAAGATGATCAAAAGAGGGTGTTTGCAGAGGGATCTAAGCCACAAACCCTACTACACGGACCATGCTAAACCACAGAGGCTACCTATACACTATCTACAGTAGGAGTGTAGGTAACTGACAGCTAGCAGAAATTTCTTTATTGCAGACATTAGTTGAAAGTAACTAATGACAGCCTATTTGGAAATAATAATTATTTTCTTAGTAATACTAATTTTATCAATAAAATTTATTATCAAACGATTTTAATGACACTTCCATAAGGATTACTGTAAAGTTGGATTTTTTGTAACTGTATGAAAGAAAATAATATATTAATAAAATTATTGTGTTTTGGTTTTGCGATTGTGACAACAAGAGATATATTAGTATATGAGATAATAAATTTAAAATATTTTTAGTAAAACTTATATCGTGTTATAACTGGACCAAAAAAAAGTTATTAAAAAACGTTTTATTTTGTAAACAGTGCATGAACACAACAGAAGACAGCATGCATGACATCGTCAGCCACCCTTGTTACAGCTGCTTCACATTATTATTTTATGAAGGGAACACAGCATATTATCTCTCGTTTGAAAAGCATTTTAAAGTGAAACAAAGACGTTACTTTCACAAAATAGAATCGTCCAGATGGGTATTTTCATTTTGTGTTTCAATCATGTAAAAATGGTTAAAAGAAGAAAATAATTTAATATAAATGGTTTGTGTGAATGTTCTGACTGCCAAATAACAACAAATAAACATATGCTCTTGCAGATCTTAATGTTTGTTGAATGGATGGATAGTAACTTTTCCTGTCACCACCTCTCCTACCATAGATGGGTGTATTTTATTCTTTTGACCATGGAACTGTGTCCTGAGTTTAGATTATTTCGTATTATAAGTTTACGTTATGTGTATTCTCCTATGTGACTGACTGAAATCGCATCCGTAGCCGCAAGCATTACCTGGTATGTGCTTCCAAAAACATTGTAACATTTTTATTCTATCAGAATCACAACACAAGTTGATTTATAACAAAATAATGTATTCCAAAAAAATAACAATTGTAAAGGTATATTATATTATTTAAGCTTTGTAAGGACCTATTATATATACTATTGTATAGAAAAATTAAATAAAAATATTGTGGTTTCTAAATCAGCGCTTTTATCGCATTTTTTACCCAACTTGCTGATATTACCGCGGATATCCGCACCTGCTCTGAGATCTAGCCATATGAGCAATTATTAAGGGGGGGAAAAATTAATACCATATGCTGGATGTTTTCCAATATACCATGGTTCCCTACCTGTCCAGTATATACATAGTAGTAGCACCGAGTCTTACTACCCGTTCGGTTTATACGCACTTACGCTAATGTGTAATGATAGAGTGATAGTGAGATGAAATGGAGGACCTACAGTTTAACGTGGAATCTGAACCATGGTGGAGGCCTGGAGTATATACTTAAAGCTACAATAATTGGACATGGATTATAAAGCTATCATTTAAAGGAAGTGTATCAGCACTTGCGTGGAGGGAAACCGGGAAACAATTTAGGATTAAAACTCTATAGACTCGTTCTGGATTCATACTCCCTTCCTCTCGTCATTGGCACCCCATATCAGTCAAGAATGACGCTTTTTACAGGTGTCCACTAAGGCGAGGAGTATGTTTGGATGCCTATGATTCTTATTTTGTATTGAGATCCATCTGTTAATTCGTGTTTATTTGTACCCTACCGACAAAATAAGTTGGGTATTATTATTATTATTATTATTATTATTTTATGCTTCTTACTATATATATCTAGATATCGTGGGCAGAAACAAATAAATTTGATCATAGTAGCTCAAATCTCTCGAATATTCCTCAAGATAGAATGCAGCCCATAAAACTTATTTTATCATAAAAGGCTGTAAAAGTTTCGTTAAATTTTTATTTTTATGTAAAAAGTAAGGAAATACACAATATTTAATAAGTCAAATGACGTATAAAATGATATGTATGGTGACAAAGGTTTTTTTCCTGACATATACTGCAAAGTTAAATTGAATGGTGAATACTTTTACTTATTAGTTTTATTTGTATAGAGTCTAAAACATTTACAAATTACGATAATTTGATTAATTTGACAAAATCCAACCCATCGCAGCGTATTATTAATCAATTATGTATAATGAGTGTATGTAATATCTAAGAATAGTTACAATTGAATATTAATTATTTTATAATATATTGATAAAAGTAGACTTTCATTAAATTAAATAAGTGTTCTTTCTTTTATAGTTAAAGCATTAGTCATATATAGGTAAGCCTTCATTCTTGATCTACTTAAGGATTTAAACGTAGTACAGACCAATTTTCATAGAAATACCCTTTTAGTACATACTTACCCATGTGTTAGCGGTCAGCATTGGTAACATTTTACAATATTAATATGGTTATTTTATAGCTATTTATATTATTAATCAAAAGGGAAATTTCAGATAGCATGACTTGACGCATGTACACTTGTAACTGTATCTAGAATGATTGATATTTGTCAGATAAGGCTCTTTGTGTGAAAATTGAACCGTAGTTTCTAAGGATTAATATCCACACACACAAAGGAACTGCACCACTTCAGACATTTACGCGGCGCTCAACTACGTACTACGCACACTGGATGCAAGAGCGCAACTCTATTGGTTTTGTGCTTATCGTTTTTACTAGTCCCTATTTTGTAAAGGATTGTTGGTGCTACTGTAATTAATTTACTAAAGTGTGATTGTGTTTACAATGTGCGAAAAGGGCGTCAAAATAGAAACACCC
>CABFOW010000038.1:379819-408268 GCA_902141385.1 Timema californicum | reverse complement strand
CCCCCCCCCCCAAAAGTTGACCTTTTGGTTACACATTAGACGTAAATCATAGTAAACGAGTAAGAGAGACGTAAATTCGTATTTTGTTATAGTAATAAAAAAAAAAGAGCCAGATCAGAATGACTCAATACTTTCTTTATTTAAATCTTAAAATTCTCAATCTTTCATAATTATTTAACAAGATTTTAGATTCGTTTGTATTTTGCTTAGGAACTATTTATTTTAGTAAATTTATGCCAATCCTCCAATCAACATTTAAATCAAATGTTTCTACAAATAACTTTTTTTGACATAATCAAACACGATTACAGTATATTTTAGTTGTACACAAATACAACTATGGTAAAAGCCTTTCGATAACAGGGGGTAAGATGTGTTGTAAAAATAATTAAATAATTTGTATAGAAATTTTAAAATGTTTTAAGACAAATCATAGATATACTTTTATAATATTTGTTTCATTTGAATAGTAGGTCATTTAAATCTGACAATCACTGTAAAAGAAAGGGTTTTCTTAAGTGAGCTTCAAATTCACATTTAATTTGATAAAAAATTAATTCAAAACTGCTTTTAAATATTGCTACTCACTTAAACGTAGAAGATGCTTTTTAAATGACTTTGACAATTCATACCAGTTATTAAATTAATGAGACGGAACAGAAATAAAATAATTTCTTTTAAAACCTAATTCCCTTTATTTCATTAGAATTGGAACTTTATTGCACTTTATTATATTTTAAGTACATTTAAAAAAATATGTATAGTCAATTTATTTGATTTTATTTTAAATAATAAATTATGTAAATACATTTCGGACAATAAAACTCTTCCCGCTTAAACTGACACTTAATACAAGGATGAAATATCTCTTTAGTTTTACGTTCAGATGGCCAAGTACAATTTTTCAATGTATGATTCATTGTAAATTTTAATATTTTATCTGTACCAAATTATTTATATTATATATTTAAGCATAACAAGCAGCGAACTCCTTCAGCATGAATATTAAATAATGTATGTTGTCTAAAATATATAACTTTTCCGTTCCATATTTAGCGAAGTACATAAAAAAGAGTAATTCTTATAATTGCATTATAGTTTATTGCTATGGGCACACCAAACTCGAAAGACCTACTTCAAATTTAATATAAATAGCGTTACCTCTATAATTCCACATAATTAAGTTTCAGGAGAGATGAATTTATTTAATTATAAATCGTGTTCCAGTATTGTGGAATAATTCCAATTTAATTCGCATGGTATAATCTCTAAGAACAAAACCTTGACAAGAGTTAATAATGGAAGCGAGTAACCAAAGTAGGAGGTCAATTTATTTAGATTTGTGATTATTGAGGATGTTATTGGATACTCCTTATGATCAAAGATCAAACGGTGATGTTGGGTGTGAACTACCATATTTTACTCCAACTTTGGTGGTCAGGGTTCAATATCTATCCGAGCATAATATAGAGGCTATTTACACACGGTAACTATTAATTCCTTTTCTGCATGAACGTTGGTAAAATAATTGGTATTAGGTGGGTAAAATTTTCAAATTTAGAATAAAGCTATCGATTTAATGTATTTTTGTACCCCTTGTGGGTTGAAGAAGTAACTCGTTAAATGTGTGATCAAAGATAATGATCTAAATTCGGTATTTCTGAAAACTAAATTCTTAGCACACAAATTATTAAATTTTCAATCAATTAACTGTGACAAAAAATTAGAAACAATAAGTTTACTTGTTTAATAAAATTGTTATGATACATTAATTACTTAAAGATTATTATGTACTGCTCTACGCAGCATTTCCGCACTTAATGACGTCACGTCAATCTCAGGAGGACAGAATTGGCCACGCGTGCGTTCTCTACTAGTACTTTTGTGCACTGATATCAAATGACGTCACAGCCAAGGGTAAGTTATTTTTCAATTATTTATTTATGATAGTGATTTAACGGGAACTTTCTCATCCGACTGATTAAATCAGCACACGAGAATTTCTATGAACAAGAGTATTTACCAATTTTGTCGGAAAAGGTATTTGTACATACCTTACATGGTTCTTTTATATGCCACAATCGACATGGGACCGACGGCTTTTCTTCCACTCCGAAGGAAGCTGAGCCTCGTATTTTTATGTCTCAAGAAAAAACCATCGATTCCCGGTTAGGTTTGAATCCACTAACATCGGGTTCTGAGGCGAGCACCTTACCCCAAGACCACAACAAGATAAATGATATTCGCGTCCGATACATAGAGCAATGATTCGATAAGAATATTCTAATATTAATAAATATTTTTAACTATATGTTTTATTGGTTTTATTAAAGAAACTTAAAATTAATGGTGGTCATTTTTGAGAATAGTGGAGTGCGTTGACCAAATTGTAGAAAGATTTGTTTGGTATGTATAATATATTTAACACCAACGGCAACCTTTTGTAGAGCTCACGGCCACCAATGCTGGATGAATGTGATTATTGTTGAAAGAAGAAAATAATTACTAGCTTAAGGTTCTTGAATTGATATTTTAAGAATAAGGTTTTGCTTACTGAAATAGTATGGTTGGTTTGTTCTATATAAATAAAAGTTTTAATAAATATTATATAATAGGAGACATTTTTTTTTTTAAATAGTTTACTTTAGTTATGAAATTTATGCAAATTATGTGGGCAGACGTGTGAAGAAATCCTAATAAGAGCGGGTGAGAAGAGAAACATTCCTGATGTATTTCTTCGGTACAAAGCAAACTGGATCGAATACATCCTTAGGAGGAGCTGCGTCTTCTGTACGACATCATAGAAGGAATGGTTGAGGAAAAGAGGAGCCTAGGAAGAAGAAGGATTCAAATATCGGATGAGTTGAAAGAAATAAGAAAATTCTGAAAGCTGTAGGAGGATGCAGAGGACAGGTCTCATTGACAGTAAAAGTGCACTGACAAAAGGAATGGACCTATCATAAGACAGAACACCTACTAATAGTAATGCACTTTATGAACAAGATCAGTGACTTGAGAAGAATCCCATGTGCTAAGCTGAGTTATAGCTATATATATATACATATATACATTATTTTTATTTTTCAAATTCATCTTTGAGTGTGTTTTTAGATAACATAGCCTTCAATCCTCAATTAGATAAATGCAATTATTTATTCAACTAGAAGGCTATTAAATTATTTATTAGAACTACTTCCCTTAAGAATATAACTTTATACATAAAAAAAGGCTCAACTGTTCACTTAACTAACTCTGAGAACTAAAACATTTTTACTAAAAATGGATATTTTTAAGAAATCCTTGAGACTTTGATTAAAAAGTTTGGATGAAAGTTCCTAAAAAACTTCATAATTAACATTTTTAAAATGACCTTTGCCCTGGGAATAAAAAAGGGCACTCTTCGATACAAATATAAACTTTTATCTCATCTCTAGAATACTCGAACAAAATCAACCAAACTTTTGATTAGATATACCTGCTTTTCTCTCAATTCTCTTATTTCATTTCTTAATTTCATAGGACTAGTTTTGTTTCACTTTCCTGTGGTGATTTAAACTTGGCTTAGGAAGGGGAAAATGATTGTTTTTGGTCTTTCCTTCAACAAAGAACTTAACAGCAAGGCTAACAGTTTGGGTATAATTGCAATAAGAATAATTCAGTATTTCCTTTGTCATATTTTAATGTAAATTTAAGTGCCACTTCATATATATTAACAGGGATTATCTTTATTTAAAATAATTTAAATGTTTAGTAATTTGGTGCCTAGGAAAAATAGTCTAAGGAAAAATTGTGATAAATGAGATGGTCAATAATGATTCAAACACGAATCAACAATGTGGCTGAATAAGACATATTTCTTATCCCAGGTAGTCTTTCTGTTCAAGGTAAATATAATTATTGACATCTCATCCAACCCAATTGTTGATCAATATTCTTTTTCCCAGGCAACAAAGAATTATCAAGCAAAGCAAAATTTTTGATAAGATAAAAAAAATTTAAATTTATCTTGCGTTCTAAAAAATATTCGGCGTTACAGATTTAAAAAATGTACCCAGAATTCTCTTTTTACTATACACAAGCTGTTAGTTTTGGATATTATTTTAACTATTACGTTTTCTAGTCGCTCCATGGACCATAGGGTATATTTCACTTTACAAAAAGCTACAATGAATACGCTAGCGTTGATGAATATAGTGGTTTGGACGTTATTTCTATTTTATTATATATTTTCATATGATCCAAAATTTTTAAAAGAAAAATACTGACCATGTATTTGGGATCATATTTTTTTAATACAAAAATAATTGACGCTATAAAATAAATCCTCTAACAAAATGTAAAATTTTAAAATTGTTTTTGACTATAAATTAAATCATAACCATTGAAATGCTAAATAAATATTTGTATAAGTCTCTGATAAATAAATAGCTTTATAAGGGCCATGGCTTAAGTTTTTATATTTTAAAGTCAATAAAAATTAAACCAATAATAACAATGATCACCTAAAGATGGATGGGGTTTGTATTGGGTTAGTGCTAAAACTTTATACAGCTAATTTAAGCTAGCTAACCTAAGGAAACAGTTTTAGTAGAAGGGATTTTAAAGAACTACAATATTACTTTCTGGAAGAAAGTAAAATAAGGTTAGAAGGAAAATCTTTCCATCTTAGCTATTCGAGATTGAACCCCGCCTTCATCATTATGAACTGTTTCCGGTCTGTGGCTGGGTCGTTTTTAGTAAAATGCCTTCACCTCCCTCTTTCCTTCCACAAATCTTCCTCCTGCACTCTCTTCCACTCCGCTACTCTCACTTAAATACTTGCTGATATCTGTTATTCTCATCTCTTCATTGGTCTCCCTTGTGGTCTTTTCCCTACATACTTCATATTCATTAATCTTCTAGGAATCTTCTCCTCCTCCATCCTGACTGCGTATCCATACTATCTCCTCCTAGCTTCCTCTACTATATCTAGACATTACATCTTCATTCATAATCCTATCTCTTCTGGTTATATCTAGCATGCTCCTCAAAAATCTAATTCCCATTGCCTCCCTCCACTTTCCTTGTTCCTCTTTTATTCAAAGTCCAAGTTAATACTGCATACGTCACTAAGGGTATGAAGTATGCTATATACAGCACTTCCTTACACTTTAGGAGCACTTTTCTTTTCCATAGTAACTCTCTTACACACCTGTAGAAAACCTCTTCCTCCTACCCTTATCTCACCATATCTTCTGCCGCCTTTTGCCTCAATCACTCAATCCAAATAGTTCACGCTCTATGCTCCTTTCACCCCATCCAGTTCTACTTGGCCTTGTTCTCTCACTTTTCTTCACCAAAACTTCATTTTTCACCATACTAAATTTAATTCCACACTTTTACACCTCCTCATTCAATTCCTGCAGCTGTTCCTGTACTTCCTCTTCCTTATCAGCCCATTCCATTAAATCAGCTGCAAACATCATTGCTTTAATTCTTTCCTAATCCAGTTTCCCTGCCATTTTATTCACTATCATTTATATTACAAATAGAAATAGTAATGGTGAGAGGGCACTTCCCTTCTTGACTCTATTTTTCAATGACAACCACTATGTCCACCCTTTCCCCGTCTTTACACAGTTCACATTATTATCATGCATATTCCTTACTCTCCTAGCCACTCCTCTTTCTATTCCAGCCTCCACCATTGCTTTCCATACTGTTTTGCATCCACACTATTATAAGCTTTACCTACATCCATAAATGCCCGTTGGGCCTAAAGTCAGGTTTTCTAACAGTTCCCCTGATACCTCCTTCATATAAATTGGAAGTCTTTCAAAAATAATAGAAATGTAAATGTCAAATCATGGGAAGCTAGGAGTGTCATCACAACAAAGTTGTCTCCACACGAAATAAGGCGACCACTTTCTTAATTACTAAATCAAGATATTTTCCCACGCTAGCAAACACCGGAGGATGAAAGTTTCTAGGAACGGATAAGAGTAAAGAGAGAAGGGGAAATGGGGGGATTAGATCCAATTAAGGAAAGGAAATTAAACGTGACCCACGTTGCTTGAGGTAATAGTAGTAGAAATAATAATAATACTAATAATAATAACAATAATAATAATAAAGTATATCCTAGTTATGTTTTATACAACGAAGTGGTCTCGGAACAAGGTTATATTTAATTACGTTGTGATGTCATAAAAGGTTATTGGTATTGGAATTAGAAGTGTTTGCCTCAAACATTGTAAGTACAGTTGATACGTTTTGACTCGGGTGATTAATAACGCTAACCACGTTTTTGATTCTTATCCAGCTGTGGTTGAAATAGTTTTGGAGAAGAATTATATCATCAGAATATGTGCAGCTAATTCAGAATTAACTAGTTTGGCTCATGGGGATGATAGATAGACGTGTACTAAACGTCGGTAAGCATGTTATTACTAAAAATATGTCCCTTGAAAACAAGCAGCAAATAATTAATCTATTTTTAAGATTGGCTTAATACCTTATATTTATTTTTTTAATCACAAAATAAGAAAACATATTATTTAACTTTCACTTTAATTGGATAGTCTAAGCATCATAAATAATATATAAATGATACCCTAAAGAGAGTTTTTATTTACTAAGCTCGATAAAAATAAAATTAATCATATATAATTAGAATATTTATAAAATTTAGAATCTATTAAATATAAATTACAGGCTTGTGGTCAATAGTCTTGATTAACCTATATCTTTATGTGTGGTTAATTTTTAATCTTGCTTTTTGGGAGTTAAATTTAGTGAATTTGTTTTATTTCAAAAGTTATGTTACCTCAGACATCATTAGTTTTAAAACGTCATCAAATATATCTGCTCTATATTATCTCGTATCACAAGTGGCATACATAATTATCGTCACATGGGACTTAGAATACAAACTGTATTCATATTTACTAAAACGTATTTATCATTCCTTGAATAAACTTCAGAAATGAATACTGTCGTATTTTAAAGTAATATAGATTTGAAAACACAAGCCAGTTATTTTAATGATAACTTTTAAATCATCAACGAAAAACAAAACGATTGAGTGTATTTTGCGGTTTCGATTTGAATTAAAACTAAAAGATGTAGCTTTTTAACAATTATTATCAATAGGTATACTACTTCTTTCTATAACAGGCTTAGTGTAATTCTTTAAATTACTCTCTTTGATTAAATTTTCCAAACATATATTTGCAAAAAGTTCAGATAGAAACCATTAACACCCTTTCAGGAGGAGCTCATTATGACATTTTAAATTTAATTCCTTCAAAATAACACTCAGACAGGGATTTTAAAGCTGGTACTTTAGTTATATGCTCCAACTGCCTTGCCAATTGAGGTACCAAGGCTGTTCCCCAAGTTAGTAAAGAGTCTACATCATAAAAAGAACCCCTAAGTGATGTCACTATCTGCTACAAGAGCACAGTGAATTAATGTATTAAACCAAAGAGTTTTATAGTAGAGCTCACGTTGAATGTGGAATTAAAGTGGACTAACACGAATAGTTAGAAATGTTAAAATATTCTGCCTTTATACACTCACAAATGCATTCTCATTTGTCTTTATTAGTCTTAAGAGAATAAATCATTGTATATCAATTTAACAATGTAAAATAAAACTTTGTAAGCAATTATTAACTGTGTTTGATGATCATTACAAAACGTACAAATAATTATAATATATACTATGTAGTTCCCGTGTTCTTTTATTTATTAATATTAACCATGGGATTTAAGGTTTCACATTAAAGCTAGGATTATAAATAGTGAAAATAGCCAATCATTCAAACTCTGGCCAGTGATTTAAGCATTTTACCTCTTAACCTAGAGTCTGATTTGAGCGTCTGATCTGAAGGCCAGAGCTTGACACTAGTGTCTGACCTGGAGGATAGATTTTAACACTAGCGTCTGACCTGGAGGCCAGAGTTTGAATCTAGCCTCTGACCTGGAGGCCAGAGCTTGACACTAGTATCTGACCTGGAGGCCAGATTTTGATCTTAACGCCTAACCAGGAAGGCCAGAATTTTATGCTATACTCTGGCCTGAAAGGCTGGAATTTTATCATAAGCCACCGATATTTGAAGTCAAAGTTTGATACCAAACTCTGACCTCGAAGGCTAAAATTTGATTCTATATATTGGCCTTAGAGACCAAAGTTTGATCCTAAAACGCTATTTCAGTGTTTTATACATAGGACTAACCTGAGATACCAGGGTTTGATCCTAGTATCAGACCCGAAAGAGTAAGAGTTTTATTTGAGACTTTGACCAAGAAATACATGTTTTGATCATTGACTGACTTGGGAGGCCATAATTCATTTTTCGACTCGTGTTATTTGGCATTTTTTCTTTTAATTGTAACTTTTAATACCATTTCAACGTAAATACTACTCAAATTAGATCTACTTAAAATATATTCCCATTTTTTTTTTATCTTCAGTTTAACCATATTAAGTCACTACTAGCACTAGATTGTACCATTGAATCGCTTTAATTAAACTAACAGAGACTGTATAGTTTTTAATTAAAGTTCAAATATTTATTGTGTTGGAAAATCATTATAAAACTGTTGAAATGTTGATGTTATTTCGATTGTGAAGATATTATGATGAACTATAATATGGACCTAGTATTCCATGTAGAGAACATTTACACTCAAAGAACACGATATCCTTACAACCCTGGTAGAATGCAGTCTAACTATAACTATCAGACTGCCTCGAGAACGTTTCTCGATCAAAGCAGATTTTTTTCTAGCATCCATGTGTTTTTTTACTGTACTTCCTGCCTTCGTCTATAATGCTAAAACACTTCTGGTCTACTTTCATTTCCTATCTTCCAAACGACGAGACTCTTCGGCAAACGACGGTAAACGAAGAGAGGTGCTACATGCGAAGAGTGGCATTAAAATTGTAATTCGGTGCAATTCATAGTTACATCATGTACCCTCCATCCAGAAAATTTCCATACACCTACATATGGAGATTAGAACTATTTGTTCAGAAAAAAACTAAATGTTAAAGGAGAAGTTTACAGTTGTTTTGGAAGATATTGAGTCAAATCTAACTTTGGTAAAAGGGAACAGATACAATTTAAGGTACTTGAATAAAACAAAATGATAGGTTTTAGAACTATTTGAAAACACACATAAAATTGAAAAGTGGTACACAATGTTAATGATAATGACGTTTATGAGCTACATCAAACCGTAGCCCAGTTTGTGGAAAGATTGGCCAGTACTAATGTACCGTTGCCCAAGGGATGGCCTAATTTACTTATCGTACATCCTTTTCGTGGAGGCTTTTGCTATGTCCCGATAAGATGCTGGGATGATATTAGTGAATATGAGAGTATGGAGCCAATGAAGATCTTAACCTAGCTTAAGCTTATCTAACCAAACCCTGGTAACCATAAGAATTATCCCTCCTTTAGAGAAAAATCCCTCTGTACTAGCCAAGAAATGAACACAGGAATTCAAAGTCAGCAGCGAGGTGCTCGGACTACATTACCAAGAGTCTGGTTTACAGGAAAGTAACTTATTAACTTTAATAATATCTGGCATATCATTTATAGCTAAACACATTTTATCTCCGAGAAGTTTTTAAGTTTCTTGTTCGAGAGAGTGGAGGGTTTACATGGCATCCAAATTAGAGTTCAGACACACCAGTGGGGACACAGTGTCGTCAGTTTCATATTGTATGATTTGCTAATAACAGAAAGGTCATGGCTCGATTCTCAGCTGGGAATATTTAGGTGTGTTTTCCTAGATTGTTTCTTACTCTTCCTTTAGGCAATGTCTGTGAAATTTCCTCTAAAGAATTACCGTCTCATAGACTGAATGGGTTTTAAGGCAATGTGCACATAAATTTAAATATATTTGGATTCGGTTTGAATAAATCTTAGTCCCCAATCATTAGGAAGTCCCTGGTTCTGGTAGTCCATATGGGTCTAAGTACCTAAATAAAAATTATAGTTGAAACGATTTGCTACAGAGAGTTTATGATTCTGTAACAGTTTATAAAATTTTGATGTCCATTATTTTAAATTATGGTTTATAAATGTTTTCAATCTCAATATTTTCCCCCCTTAATTCAATTCATTTTCTAAGAAACAAATAGGTTGCCATCTTTACATTTATGCATAAGCAACTAAAAACAAAAATTATATATTCAAAATCAAATTCATTTTTACAAAATTATACAAAAACAATGTTAAATTAATTAAAATAATAAATTCATATTTATTAATTCAATCTTGTCTTTTATAATTTTATTTAAGAGAATGATTGTGAACTTAATTTTTCAAGTTTCTGTGGACATTATTCCGATAACTTCCTAAATTGAAGACACTATATTGTGTTTTTGTACTGGATTAGTGTAAGTAGCATGTTTAAAAATAATTATATTCTTATAATTCCAAAATTAATACTTTCAAAATATATTACAGAAATACACAAAATGAATACGCAATATCATTATATTACTGTATGTATATTAATTAGCAATGTGAATATTATATTTTCAATTTGAATGAGAGATTAATAAGGTCATTTTTTTTAATAAAAATTATTTCAAATCAACAGTATTAATTTCGTCTCAATATACCCCACTGCCCCCGTTTATTTGTAGGTTGATTTATAGGTAAATATAAAACCTGCAAACTTTCATCCACAAGATTAGTAATTAAAATTAATGGCGAAGTTTAGTATCCGAAAGTAATAGGTTTGTGCATTTAATCCTGAAATATATTTTTCACTCCGACTGGAGCTAATTTTCAGACTGGTTTTGATTTGTTATGCTTATCTTGTAATCCTACATTTTACAATATGTTTGCATTTACAATCGACAAATGAAACTCTCATCGGTGGTAACGATGCCTAACGCATTTGACTTGATTCTTGCTGACGAAAAGAACAAGGTGTCTCAGTTTGATGTATTTTGTGTGGTTTTCCAAAATAATTTCCTTCCCTTTTTAGACGCAAGTGAGGATATATTTAGTTTAAAATCTACCTTAGTCATCCCTATTTTATTGGCGTGATTAATCTATGCCTAAGACCCAAATGAGTATTTATGTGTGTTGGAAAAAGATAAAAAAAATATTATCATTAGAGTACGCATTTTAATATTTAGATTTTAATACATACCCAAAGACCAAAGTGTTCATATACAAAAAGATTTATAAAATGATTGATGGAATCTATGAAGGCAAAGATAATAAATAAACGTTATGCAATCAAATTATTAATATATTTCATAGTCACATTGTTGTTCCTGCAGCCCAAGCCATCAACTTCGCAATATGAAGTGGAGCTCAAGTACGAATCTCAGTTTGATGCAGTTTATTTTTTTAATATGTGCATTTTTACTGTGATATTCCCCTCTATTATTTACGCTAATGTAATTGTATAGTATTTCATTATTTGCAATTTTCCCTTAGAAAACATCCTCATTGTTAGTTACATTTTTCTGGTTATTTCACCATTGACACGATATTAGTTGACTAAGGTACATTAATTTGGCTGCACGCGCACAGATTGCACCGTTTGAACAGACAAGCAAGCTACTAACAAACAAGTTCACTTATAGGTAAAAAGGTTGGTCACCCTCCAACTTTACTAATACAAGTAGATAATTCAAAATGGTGGCAACTAAAAAATTGGTTTTGTGGGGGATATTTATTTGTGGAATGTTATGAAAAGAATGAGTTTTTGTGGAAATTTAAGCACCGGATTTATAAAGATAAGAATATGAGGGATATACCACTAGATGATAGTGTAAAGTGATATCAGGCGTACATATTCTCAAGAAGTGTCAACAAAAAAAATGTCACGTAAATATTTCAAATGTGCCTTGTGAGGGATATTTAATATCGGTAAACCAATATTATAAATAATTTTATCAAACCATTATTTCCTAACAATCAACGTGGTATAGTAATTTTTATATACAATAAAAAATATAATAAAACATTGTAGTACTGTGATTAGTTCCGGCAACATAATATTCGTGTTATCGGCAAGTAAGGTATGAATGGCCGACGGTTTTCACGAGAAATCACCGGCACGTTTTCCTATCTTCGTATTTGACACTTTAAACAATTCTGAAAAATTGAAAAATGACACCTGGACACGGGAATCGGACCTGGGACCTTTGGCTTAGTACGCCAATGATATAACCACTGAGCTATCCAGGAATCGTCCCGTGCCAAGGGTCATTCTTCACTCATATTTTAAGGCAGAGTCTATGATGGACGTGCAGAAATCATTGGCTACGAATGTGTAATTTTTTAAAATTTAAGATCACGAGCTATCAGATAACGCAGTTACTTTCAACTCGGAGTTGGCTCCATGCTGCCACTTGTACAATTATTATATTTATAAGGGATCGCATATTTAAGAATCAAATATCCGAAGCTATTATTTATGCTTTTTATTGAGGAATTCTCCATCAAGATAATATATTCTGATAATTTAAAAATGACACCTGGACACTGGAATCGAACCCGGGACCTTTGACTTAGTGTTCCATCGCTATAACCACAGAGCTATCCTGAAGTATTCCCATGCCCAGTGTCATTCTTCACTCATATTTTAAGGCAAAGTCTATGATAGACACGTGGATATCATCGGCTACTAACGTGTGATTCTTAAATATGCTACATGTCACTGTATCAATCAACAAATATACAACTTGATGGATTCTCAGATGCCTCAGAACAAGGATACGCCACCATTGTGTACCTAAGAAGTACTTTTCAAGATAACGACGTCAAGGTCACTCTTATCCTAGTGAAATCACGTGTTGCACCTCTTAAACTCCTCTCGATACCTCACCTAGAATTGTGCGGTGCTCATCTTCTTGCCGAATTCCTGCATTATTGTATCTCTCTTCTTTCCTACCAGTGCCGCATGGACTCAACCTATGCACAGTGTGAGCCATAAATGTTCCTGTCATGGATCCAAACCTCTCACTACCGCTTGAAGGTGTAAGTTGTAAATCGAATTGTACGAATTCAATAATGGGCCCCACCTCAGATATGGCCTCACAACCCTGCTGATTGTGCTTCTCGTGGTCTCTCACCATCCTAAATCTATGATCATCACCTTTGGTGGCACGGACCCCTATGGCTTCACTCCTCATCCAAGACTTGGCCTTCACCACAATTTACGTCTGTGGTGGATGCATATCTTCTAGAAGTGAAACCTTCACCCGTAAACGTGCTGATCTCAGCTCCTTCTCAAGAATGGGAACTACTCTCCAAATTTTCATCATGGACGACACTCACGCACGTCATCACCTACGTGTTGCGATATGTCAGCAATTCTAGGGGTAAACACCGGCTAGCTGGTCCTCTTAACCCCGAAGAAATTAGTGAGTCTATCCTGACAATTTGTAAACAAATTCAAATTGGTAATTTTTATGAAGATAGCTCAGCTCTCCGAAAGAATACAAGTTGTAGCATCGACTTCAAAGGAGTTCCAACGAACCATCTCAAAAGATGGCAATTAGTGCAAGTATTTTCTCAGCGTATCCGGAACAGGTGGCAGACGGAGTATTTGCATACTCTCCAGCAATATTCTAAGTGGATAGTGAAGACTAGTAAGCTAAAGATCGGTGGCCTAGTGCTAGCTCATGGACAAAAGACCTCTCCCCTCTCGTGGTGCATTGGAAGCATAACCACAAAATTTCCAGGGTGTGTTGGCGTAGTACGAGTTGTGACTCTTCAAACTTCTTTAGGTTCTCTCTCTCGGCCTGCAGTTAAGGTATTCCCATTACCTCTCAAATAATGCTTTTTCTTGTTTGTATTTTCTACAAGTCTCTCTTTTTTTTCTGTTAACTCTTTCTCAATTTTTTCTTTTGATTGAACAAACTATCGGTTAAATGGGACCAGTATGTTTAATATTTCATTACTTGCAATTTTCACTTGGAAACCTTCTTCGTTGCAAGGTACAATTTTCTGGTTATTACCCTTCCTATTTCCCCTCACTCAACTGTCCGGACCTGCAGATTTCTTGGAATTTCATACCCACGTCCAAATTCCTATAGCCAACCCTGGTGCCCCTGACGTTTGGTACTCTACCAACACTGTGTGTTGAAAAATATTCTATAGCACAGCTCGGTGAACTTCTCTTGCTCTGTTTTGTTTGAATTTGAAATTCTCAAAAACTCCGTGAAAAGTGATTTAGTGCACGACCATTTATATATAATATGTTAATAATGT
Organism: Timema californicum; assembly: GCA_902141385.1. NCBI lineage: Eukaryota > Metazoa > Arthropoda > Insecta > Phasmatodea > Timematidae > Timema > Timema californicum. The sequence goes on along the minus strand of CABFOW010000038.1, from coordinate 394,032 downwards.
TCATTCTGTGTGTTTTATTTTGTATCTAATATTCACTCATTAAAAAATGCTAGTGTTTAGCGAATCTATTCTCACAAATTAATATTATGAAGACGAACATACTCGACGGAAGGACCATCGTTTTCAGATTCATCTGTGTAACAACTGCCGAAGATATTACTCAAAGGTAGGATCCACAAAATAAATATTTATATGCCAAAGTTCGAATCCTGCCACTGTTTTAATGTTACTAAAATTGGTCCATTGAAACTAAATTACATTTTAATAAACAGATAACTTACATTGTAGATGCACTTTTTCTAGCTGACACTCTTGATTAAAACATCTTAAATTAATCAGTTATTATATTAAGTCCTAAACGTAAAAATAAAAAAAACATATACCTTATTATGATATTGAGTGCTGTGTCAGGACTCTCGTAGTCCTATATTTATTGAGTTCTGTGTCAGGACTCTCGTAGTCCTATATTTATTGAGTCCTGCGTCAGGACTCTCGTAGTCCTATATTTATTGAATGCTGTGTCTGGACTCTCGTAGTCCTATATCTATTTAGTCCTGTGTCAAGACTCTTATAGTCCTATATTTATTGAGTGCTGTGTCTGGACTCTTGTAGTCCTATATTCATTGAGTGCTGTGTCAGGACTCTCGTAGTACTATATTTATTGAGTCCTGTGTCCGGACTTTCGTAGTCCTATATTTATTGAGTGCTGTGTCTGGACTCTCGTAGTCCTATATTTATTGAGTGCTCTTTCCGGACTCTCGTAGTCCTATATTTATTGAGTCCTGTGTCAGGACTCTCGTAGTCCTATATTTATTGAGTACTCTTTCCGGACTCTCGTAGTCCTATATTTATTAAGTGCTCTTTCCGGACTCTCGTAGTCCTATATTTATTTAGTCCTGTGTCAGGACACTCGTAGTCTTATATTTATTGAGTGCCGTGTCCGGACTCTCGTAGTCTTATATTTATTGAGTGCTGTGTCAGGACTCTCGTAGTCCTATATTTATTGAGTGCTGTGTCTGGACTCTCGTGGTCCTATATTTATTGAGTGCTCTTTCCGGACTCTCGCAGTCTTATATTTATTGAGTGCTCTTTCCGGACTCTCGTAGTCTTATATTTATTGAGAGCTGTGTCAGGACACTCGTAGTCCTATATTCATTGAGTGCTGTGTCAGGACTCTCGTAGTCTTATATTTATTGAGTGCTGTGTCCGGACTCTCGTAGTCCTATATTCATTGAGTGCTGTGTCCGGACTCTCGTAGTCTTATATTTATTGAGTGCCGTGACCGGACTCTCGTAGTATTATATTCATTTAGTGCTGATGCTGGACTCTCGTAGTCCTATATTCATTGAGTGCTTTGTACGGACTCTCATAGTCCTATATTCATTGAGTGCCGTGTCCGGACTTTCGTAATCTTACATTCATTGAGTACTCTTTCTGACTCCCGTATTGTTTTATACATTGAATATTGTTTCCGGACCTAAAGTTTGTATACGGTCCTAGTAAACTCCAATTCCTTAGTGACCGATACAAAACACTTAAATCTCCTCAAATGTTTGGGCGTTTTGCCAGCCGTCTCTTTTACTTTAACAGCATTATTTTTAAACGCTACAATCCCTTGTGCCTCTAACTGGTCTGACCTCTCGTGGCCCATCTGGTTTTCCGTGATGTGTTTATTAGGATAAACCAACACCTCGTACAATGACAATCACCTCGTTATGAAAACATTATTGTTATAATTTAATTTTATTTGTAATGGGCTTTTTTCTTATAAAATTCAAACATAAGTTTTGCGTTTAACATCGATGACCCTTTATTATATTATTATTGTTATTTTAAAGTTATTGGTATCTATTAAAAGTGACCACTGCAGACCACATAACTTGACGTATCAATACGTAAAAGAAGATTACCTTTCCTGGATATCAGTTACAGCTCTTTCTAAGCGAATCGGACAGTACATTAAGTACTTTAACAAATATTTGAAATATCTTAGTGTTAATATAAAAATCTCTTGAAATCTCGTGCATCACTAACATCTGACAGCTTTATATCTTAAAAATAATCCTATACAATTATATTTTTGTTTGCGACTATGTATGTTATTTGAATTATTACGTCCAAACAATGGTAGTTTTTTTTACCTATCTGTACAATTTTAATAATTAATTCAATGATTGATATCAACATTTTATAATTTTATTACTTCAGATTATTGATGACTTTTCATTAGTATTATTATTATTTTTGTTTTATGTGCAACGTCCTACTACCCATATAGGATATTCGCAATTAATTACACTTATAGAGTAGAGATGATGGTGGTAAAAATTCCTCAGAAATGCATCCTCATTTGCGTAGAGTGCTAGTGCGAGAACATTTATGAAAACCCACTCTTGACTGCAATTTCCCCCAATTCTGGTCCGATTTTCAAATTATCAGGGCTTGACGTTTAATTCCCATGATTACCAATGCAGGTGATTATTATATACAAAAAATAAACAATAATAAGGCAGAAAATATTTCTCAAACTCTTTGCAGCACTCTATAATAAAAACAATTGACTGGTATCTTGTTCCTGTGGGCAGCAATCCCTGGTTACTGATCTAGAGGAGTCAAATATACCATACGCTTTTAAAAAGAGAGAGAGATAAAAATCAATTCATTTGGTGAAAAAACAGATTTGTAACGGTTTTTCATAGGACAAGGACATTAAAATAAACAGAGAGCTTTTTCTGGCAAAGCCGCCGATGTGGATATATACCAGAGTTCATTTCGCAACATATATGTCTAATGGTTAGCGCCTCTAGGTAGTTTATTATTTTTTTCTTACAGTCTAGAGAATTCACCGTTAACCTATTTTTGTATACTAATCGGGGTTATCACTTTATACCTTAAAACTGAAAACTTTTATTTCAATTAAATTTCATGCCGTAGGCTATAATTGAATATTGACTTGTACATTTCACCCAGTGAAATACATCTAAAATACCAAAACAAGTTTTAATAAAAGTATTATTACGATTTGGTGATAAAACCTATTATTTTATGGTGTCTATAGTATGAGTCATGAAAAACGCATGATAAGTTTGAAATAAATTTATTTTACAGGAGATTAAAAATAGACAAAATTGAATACCTATAAAAATATTTGAAGTAAACTTATATTTCAATTACAATATAAATACGTATAAATTAATAATATGATATAATAATAATATAATTGATAATATCTTGAATATTACTAACTAACTTCAAGAAAAATGCTATCTCTCTCTAGTAAAGCGTGTGCATTATAGGTACATTATATTACAAATTAAATTTAAGTTGTCACACATTTATCTACCTTAAATAAGAGTATAGATAAATAAAATAATTGCAGTAGTTTCACAGCAATATGTTTAAACTAGTATAAAAAAAAGTTAAATTTGAATGTCTAAGTAACTGTAATACTATTTTAATAGATATCGATAAATAAAAAATATATATCCTAAAAAAATTTGAAAAACGCTTTTATCCAAAAATTAATACCATGTGAAAATATGAAATCACATATAAATTAAAACAATCAGTTGGAAGAGCTTCAAATTCAGGAAGCGAGCTTTGTGGTTTATAAAATTAATTCAAGTCAGTGAAATATTTCCCACTACGTCATTAATTAATCACAAATGTTTCTAAATTATTTAATATAAAACTAGTTTACAGCTGCTAACAATAACTATTTGTACAGAGTGTAAATAATGTGTCGTTATTGAAGCATTTAAAATTTGTTCTTCCATATCTGCACTCAGTTAATGAAATGAGTTATTTATTTGCAGGTTTAATCAAAACAAATGTATAATACAATGTATTAAAATTAAAATCTTAGTTTGTTTTATGTGTCATCTACAAATATTATTGACATGTTATTTAAAATGTTTGAGTAATGTTTGTAGTTGTCTGTTTTATGTGTCATCCACAAACATTATTGACATGCTATTAAAAATGTCAGAGCTATGTTTGTAGTTGTGGCATATTTCTAGAATATTATAGTTTGGATATATAAAGCGTTAACTCAAACCCTGTTAAAATAACGGTGCAATACGGTGACATAAAAAGCGTAGTATGAGAGCACGGTCAGACTGGGCGAGCGAGAGACCGAGCGATGCGCTCGAAAGATAGAACTGTTTCTATTTTTAAAGTACGTGTTCTCGAGCCGGGACAGTCTAGTTAACAGGCGCTTTGCAATATTATTGTATGTTGGTACATCGAGTGCTAGGAAAATTTTTCGATTTGACATATTTTACTTTTTTATAGCTATGAATAGGTTAAGTACACTTGCTACTAATGGCCTAATTTGATTGTTAAGGCCATAAACTATAAATATATATATATGCAAAAATGATATTTAAGAATAATTCAATATTTTACTCAAAGTAGGCCTTTACTATTATTATTATTATTACTATTAGCACCGCGCCTTACTACCCGTTCGGGTTATACGCACTTACATTAATGTGTAATGGTAGGGTGATTGTGAGATGAAATGGAGGCCCTACAGTTTAACGTAGAATACAAACCATGGTGGAGGCCTGGCCTTTACTAATAAGAATCACCATTAGCAAGAATAGAAGATGGGAAAACCACAATAATCAATCACTTGTCAAAAACTATCCTCAGCTCACTGAGCCAAGTTTCGAAGCTTTGTCTCCTCATCAACCTGTATCGAGAGCAATCTGCTACTCATGCGCTCGCTCGCCAGTTTGGACACACAGTCGCTCAGTCGCTCGCTCGCACGCACGCTTGTCAGTCTGGCCAAACCCTGAGTGTACGAGGCTCTGTTCTTAATAGCTCCAAGTAGCTGGAAATCCCATACACTCGTCACAAATTCCACCTTGAAATATAGGTGAAGTATGATAATAAAAACAAGATGAACTTGGTTAACTACGATTTTATAGTAACATAGGCATCGCCATAGTAATTAGCTACTGTCAACATCGTCAAAATACCTCAAAATTTCAAGTCAAGAGTAAATTAATAATTGCCAAACAAGAGAATAATATACTGGTCAAGTAATCAAATGTGTGGTAATGTGAATTAAGATACTTTCTCACCCCACGGTCGTTAGCTTAAGTAGGTAGTAAAGTCCAATCCAGATGTCTCATCGTTGTTAGGTTTTCTAGTAATAATCAGAAGATAAAAATAAGACCAGTAAAGTCATTTTAACATATTAACAATTACATTTCAGCATTGATATGGACTCTTGAAGCTGGCAAATCACTTATGAAACAAGGTGTTTGGAAACGCATAGCCCAAACTGTACCAATAGCTTGTTTGAACCAAAAGTAATACAAAGCCCCCATACACTTACATCCGGAAAACTATGCTAATATCATTTAATTATTTTCAAAGTTTCGGCGTACAGTGGTGGAAGAGAAAAACTGTTCATGCATGTGTGCATAACAAGTTGCATAGGAGTTAGGCTCACGGCATTGAACATGTAATTATGGCACGTACTTTATGTGATGTAGGACCGTTAATGATAATCCTCAGTACGTATTCCTATTTCTAGATGAACTGGTGTGCTGTCTACTATTAATTGTGGAATGTTCTGCTGCCGTGCTCCAAGATGTAAGGTGTGCATTGTCGTATGCCTAACTCCTGTGCAACCTGTAGTACAGGCACGCTTGATCAGCTTTGCTCTGCCGGTGCTGTATGCCAAAACTTTGAACACAATTTAATGGTACTAGCATAATTTTACAGATGTAAGTGTGTAGTATTTTATATTTCTTTTCGTTCAAACAAATTATATGTGCAGTTTAAGCTACAAGATTCCGAACACCCTGTGTATGCATATCATACTCTCCATCTCAATACCACCCGGATTATCCGAGTAAGTACTGTACCAAAAATAGGTTAGTGACGAGTAAAATATAGTTTATATAAGGAGTGTCTGTACTTTCCTGGAGAGCTATTAGAAAACTAATCAGGATAACCCACGTCATTACCTCCGGCTGATATCTGAAAATCAACCTCCCCGTTGCTCGCAAACCAGGCAAGACAACTATATCTATGTACTCACCAATGTGGGCTACACATAACTATTTTCTGGTAACATGGATATAGTTTTATAAGAAAATATACCTTTTATATTAACAAATAGGTTCTTACTTACCTTAAAGAATAATTTGAACCAAAAACCCTCTTTGACCAGCTGAGTACTTACCTGGAAAAAACAAAAAAACACTTCAATTATAATACTACTAACATCATTATAGTTTTCAAACTAGCTTTTCGAATAAACTTTCAATTCTAATAGAGAAGCCTCCACTAGTCAAAGACGTAGTGATCTAGCTCTCTACTTTCAAGGAATTTAAACTATAAAAATACATTCACATATTAAGTCATGTTATCTGCAGCTGTCACTTTAGATAGATATTAATAATACCTATAAAATAACACAGATAATAAAGTAAAATGTTATCAATGTTGGCCGCAAAGAAAGCTGTTTGAATTTTCTCTACTGTTCTTCCAACCAAAATCAGGATCTAGTTCTGACCCGCTTCAGTGGCTGAATGAATAAGCCTCTAATAAGTTACTCTCAAGTTACACTGGCTTGCTAATGACGGGAATATCGGGGTTCAAATCCTGGCTGGGTTTACTGAGGGTTGTTTTTCCTAAATGGATTTTCACTCTCTTTCCACGCAAATGTGGGTATATTACCTCTAAAATGCTTCCTTCCTCATTCCTAGCCCATTTAGAGTAATTATTATATATGTGTATCACCTGAACAGAGAGTAAGCCGCAGTGATGAAAAAAATATATAACTAGCTCTAAGCTAATAATCTCTTTTCTCATGAGTTATATAAATCATTAGGGGTGGTTTTCTATATGCGAGTTATCATTGTTGTTTTCGCATCAACACTTCATGATAAGGCGGATGAAGTCCCTCTTAAATATTCTTCTCATCGCTACACCTTAAGGTGCAGCAGAAGGGAGTGCAAGTAATTTTACGGTTTTTATAGCACTTCATTTTTTTGGCTAAAATAAATTAAATATTTCTTCAGCAGCAACATAGAGTTTAGTTTACTGCACATGCTATTATCAACAAATCTTGAATATATGTCAAGGGTGTACTGCAATTTTGTCAAAACTTTTTAAATAAAGATAAAAAGTTTTGACAAAATTCCAGGATATCCTTGACATATATTAAAGATCTGTTGATATTAGCATGTGCAGAAAACTAAACTATATGTTGCTACTGAAGAAATATTTAATTTATTTTGGCAACAAAATTTCAATGCTATAAAAACTGTAAGAATACTTGCGCTCCCTTCTGCTGCACCTTAATAAATTAATAACCATTTATAAAGGTACTAACGTATATATATATATTTGTGTGTGTGTGTGTGTGTATATACACTCGCAAGTAATATGAAATTACATTTCAAAACGTTGCACACTATTTACTTTTATTCAATCATGCAATAAATCATGTGTTGGTGACTATTTTGTCAACTGCAACACATGTGTAGGTGTTTTATTCAATATTGGTTACCCAACATTTATTTGTTATTTAGTACTAAGAGCCCATTTAATGGTTGCTTGATCGGGAAATTGGATAAACAATTACGCTCAAACCAGAAAACATATCGAAGTTTGATTTTGTGCTTTCTTCTTTTGATAACAGCGAAAGTCGGATCAGTTTAATAGTTTTTCATTTTGAAATAATAATTTTCAAATTTTTTTATAATTCTAAAAATACACTAAAATAATTTCACCGGTCTCAATTTCCCTGTTTTTAAAAAGTGGAATACAAAAAACCACATCATGATGTGACGTCTAGTTTGAGCCGTATTCCTTATCTTGTTTTTAAAACCGCGTCTTACTACCCGCTTGAGTTATAGTCTCATGTACTAATTACACCAATGGGTTTAGGGATTAGGAAGGTTGTTATATGAAATATACTAGCATTTGAGTGGAGGGAGAGTGGAACAACATTTTGGAAATATCACCCTCAGTACACTAGACCTAGATTCTAAATTCGATCTCCCCGTCATTGGCAGTTTAGTCTACTGTGGGAGTAGCTCATGAGACCTTACGGCCACCGATGCGGGTAATTACCTAGCTAAGTTAGGTGTTATCTGTTTGGCTTTTAATAGTTCTTCCTGTGTCAATCTGGCTGTGTGAGTGATTAATAGGGCTAGGATTTTTATTATTTTGAATTTTTTTTCGCAAACCTAGAATATTGTTCAATTGTATACAAATTTTTTCATAAGAGTTAATATAATTTACGTAGTTTTATTACGGTATATTTTAGCATATTTCCGTGTTTTTACGTGATAAGGCACATTTTCAGGATTTTCAGTAATTTTAGTTTTTTTTTTATTGTCTTGCATATTTTGTTGTTTTCAATATAGTTGACACTTCTGTATAATTTTCCCTGAAGCCAGAAGCAATACCGAGAAAAATAAATGGTACAGTACTCCACGTGGAATTTCTAGCTCTATTGTTTAAAAATGGAGATATTTGTTCAAAACTCGGAATATATGGGAAACAAAATAATATACACTAGCAAACTCAAGCATAAATTGCACTATATTTATGTAAAACATTTTTTGAGTCCCGGTTTTAAATTTTACAATTTTATTTTTAAATAATTAATGTTCTCATTTTTATGTTTGTACCGATCATAAAGATCAATATTGGGTCCACAAGGGTCAACAATTCGTATTAAAATTTCAACTTCTGATTAAAATATTCGACATTTTATTAGGTGTTGCAAATCTTCATGCCATCGTGTTGCTATTACATTCCTCATTTATAAATTTTGACCAAAAAATAGTAAATACTTACTATTGAGTTTAAAATGGAGATATATCGTTGTTGTACAAACATTACTCCAAAGCGGTTTAAGGAAAAATAGCATTCACTTTTTGAGAGACTTATTTATATTTAACTACTCTATGGCATTGGTGAATAACTCCCTTAAAACTTTAGTATCTATTTACAAACATATTTCCCAAAATTGTAATAATATATTTGCAAATATCTCAGAGACTGTTAGTTTTATAAAAATATATTTTTTTATAAAAATTCTTTATTTTTAATATTACTACAATTTGGCGATGATTAGTTATTTAGAATCTCAAATATTTTTGCAGATATGGAAATTTCCACTCCTGAAAAAAAACCTCAAATTCATTTTCATAAGAAACGAAAGTAGCAATTTTAATTTTGATCTTAATCAACGCCTAGGTACAAATTTTAATTAATATCGTTAGAGCCAATTTTGAGAAAATCGATTTTTTTCCCTCCCTTTATTAAACTACTTTTAATTTCAAGTTTAAACAAACACACACACAGACGGAATTGCAAAGACCACTTTTTAGGGTTCAGGAGATCATGAGACGTCAATATCCACCAAAATCTTGACTTTGGTTTTTTTGACGATCACAATACTTTCTCTACCTGTAAGATAGCGAGAAAGTAATCAAGTGTTTACTCTTGGTTATTCTTTGTTTTGGTTTTATAGGTAAAGTTAGTAATATTGGTTAGTAAAAATAAACTAAAGAATTTCTATTGACACAGAATCAGACAAACTAAATTGTATTTTTTTTTGTTTTTTTGTTTTGTTTCATGCACCTACTATTTTCTTAGTTAATTTTGCGAGTAAATAAAAAAAATATTGTAAATGTTACAGTTAATTTTTTGTTTTGAAGCGCCTTATCTTGTTTTAAAGGGAATATTTTAAAGTTTTTTTGGTCATAAATGCATTTTTATAAAGCATTTTCTAGCAGGTTTTAGGGAATAAAAATCCTATCCCTAGTGATTAATATTCACCTTGACTATTACTTCCAAACGATTATTAGAATGGCATAAAGGTTTTCCTTCAAATGTACTCTCTTCGCCTTATTTCCTTCCTATCCCAAACACTAGCATAAGATCTGTAAGAATAAAAACTAATTCATATTTCAGTTAGAGATCTTGTTGTTCTTTTTATATATTTTTTGTATTTAAAAACGTCAAAATTTGTCTATTTCGACTCAGATGGTTTTTTTTGTAATTGCCTCACTACTAAATCTACTAAGCTTAATATTATATTTTATATTTATTTTATATAAAATATTCAGGTATTCTAACAGTAATTATAATAACAGTAGTAAGATCAGTGATAGTCAAAATAACTATTAATCCTTTTTCTTCCTTACTTACAGCAGATAGAGCTGCTTCTACACCATTTTATATTTTAGTTCATTATTCTACATTAGTAACTGCTGACGTTTATGTAATAGTAATTCCTTTTAACAAAACAAAATAAAGCACCATAGTTATACAGTAACCCTTCAAAAAAAATCATTCATCTACCCTTTCATCATAATGAACTTGAAATGCACCATTGTTTGTAGTCTCTGAGCTCCATATGACCACAACGCTTGTTGACATAAGACTAACCTAACCTAGCCTAACCTAACCTAACCTTACCCAACCTAGCACCAAGTAATGAAAAGCTATTACCGTTTGCAGATTATATTTAGATTAATTCCATTCAACGTGATGGCTAAGTCCTACTATCACTGTTGGAATAAGAGGTTTTACCATGTTGCCACTTTATGCAGTTGTCTTAACCCCTGTACGCTTTTGATACAAGGTATAGGTGCGCTTTTGAGCCATATCTTCGTGCGATTTTGACATTATTTTCCCCTCATGTGCGCTTTTGCTGTTCTCCGCATCTGTCCGATGTCTATTGGGGCGTGGCAGAGCCGAGTAATACAGCCCCCCCACACCACATGGAATAAGCTCGTCCCACCTCCCCATTTCCCTCGGGTCTGTACTGACCAAGTGGGAAATGCAAGATTCATGAAAGCTGACCTTCAGTTGCGACAGCTCATAGCTCCCTCGGGAAACATTCGCGCCTCGACCTGGGCGTTAGGAAGAGAACAGGGGAAGGGAATGGATATTCCCTTCAGACACGGATATCCTTGTTCCACAAAATGTTCGTTTGTTTGTATAGTTACATTATGTCTGTGTTGGCCTGGTGCTACTCAACATATAAATTCTTGTGTATCTTTGGGAGTAGGCTTACGTGAACATTTAAATGAAGGATATTATATATATATATATATTAAAATCATTCAACCATATATTCTGAATAAATATACTATAAGCAATGAACATACTTTTATTTCTTGTAATTATGGTGATAACATGTGTTATTTTTTTTTAAAGTTAAGTTTTATTAGTTAACTCTTAAATTTTTCATCTTTCTAAATAATTGTGTTATTTTTTTTATTTTTCTAAAAGGCATCTTACCGGTCTCTTGTCTTCTCCAAGTTCACATAAAATAATAAAATGAAATTATATATATTTGAGCTATGGTGATAGGTGATTAGAATATTACGTTATATAGAACGGAAACCAATATCGACCACAGGCCAAGAAGGAATACATTTGTTTACAGCTGTCAAAATTGATGGATACAAAACACAGAGCATAGATTATGCATAATATTTAAAGGCAGATATAGTTTTTTTACTTAATACTACACGTATTACCACTAACCCAATATATGTTATTTTTAACTAATGGGTGGATATCAGGACAATTGATTTGAGATAGAATTAACCTATAGTTGTGTGGAACATGATTGGTGAACCATTTAGAAAAAACCATCTCAGTACCTACGACTGAAATTCAAACCCCAACTTTTCCATCACTGGCAAATCATTTAAAGACGAGACTGGTCATTTTTTTCCCACGTACCCACTGGTGTGGGATAGATCTAATACTTTATTGAAATGTCAAATTGCAATCGAAATATGACATATAGGCTACATATTGGAATTGTTATGGCGAAGCAACGATCTTATAGTTAACAAATATTTTAAAATCTAATTTCATACATCCTGCAACTATCACTTTCTGGTAGCTATCTCAATTAGCATGATATGTAAAACAGTAGCCCATATCTTCACAGCACATGGTTTGTTCATGAATACATTATTACCTAAATTTTATAAGGGTTTTGAACGGTTCTTTAGTTGTCAAAACCACCAGACCATATTCTCTTCAATAGTAAGTCCATCAGAATTGCTGTCCATGAGTTATTCCAAAAGGTATGGATGAGAGAGTTAGATTGGAGGAAACGCACCCACATCATTGTAGATAGAGAATTGGAAGTCGACTGTGATAAATCCAATGCGGAAAAACCCACAAGAGCATCAAAACAAGATTCGAACCTTGCCCTCCCCATCACCAGTATAGTGTGATTATTCGATATAGCACCATTAAAATTTGATGTAAAATATTAAAATGTAGATGAAAATATATCAAAATATTCACTTGAAATGACTTAGCAAAGCTAGTGTACCATACTTTCATTTTATGAGCAGGACACCATAATGAAAAAAAATTTATCAATTTAAAATGTTTAAAATAGCTTGAATAGTCAAATACTATAATGAAATTGATCGTGTAGCGTTAAAATCGGGAGTTGTGGGAAATTCCCAGGTGTTAAAATCACTGTTGATTAATTGGCAAACCCGCCTCGGTGGCGTAGTTGGCTAATGCGCTTGTCGTGTTGAGCTCGACTGCTGAGGACGGGGAGATTGAGGTTCGAATCTCGGTCGGGTTATGCGGGTTCACTTCCTCTAATTCAATCTTCCCAATTCCTAATCCATTAGAGTAATTAATACTTAAAGCGTATAACCCGAACGGGTAGAAAGACGTGGTGCTAATTATTATTATTATTATTATTTTTATTATTATTATTAATTGTCAAGTAGCGGCGTTTCGCTGGGAAATACTGATAATTAGCTCTCCTTTTTTAAAACTTTAATCAAATATTATTCTAAGAAATAATAAGATGATTTGACTGACTCACTGATTGGGCTAAGTTTGAGAAAAAATAAAAGAAAAAAATCTTGATTGGAACACCCACATTTTTAAAGGAATCCAAGATGTTCCAAGCTGGCTAAAAGCCAAGAAAACTGCTAAAAATATATGTATCTTTAGGACTTTGGGTGGTTAAATAACTACAGGGCGAGTTAATCAAATAGATCAGTTAACATTTTTACCTAATAAAATCTTCTTCACATTTTTTATTTTATCTCCAAATTTTCCTTCAAGTACTTTTGTAAACTTAGGACACAAACTCAGCAAACAAATTTGTAGATGTTCATTCACATCCTTACAAGGAAATTTTACTTGCCAAAATCGACATGGGACCAACAACGGCTTTACTTCCCTTCCGAAGAAAGTTGTGTTACTTATTTGTATCTCTCAAGAAAAATATGTCTGCCTCAGCTAGTTTTGAACCAACGAACCTTGGGTCCTGATGTGGGCACTTTACCCCAAGACCACTGAGATCGACTATAAACATTATAAACACTAGCTTAGGCTTTGATAGCTCCTCTGTGACGGATAAACAACAGCGCTTAGGTTATAATAACCATAAGGCTTGCATAAAAAAATATACTAATCAAAATCAATAATAAATACGCTCATCAAGAGTATAACAGCACCTACAGTGACTGTACCGTAATACTGAACTGGTTATATAGTAACTACAGTGACTATACTATCATTTTGTAGGATTAATCTCGTATATTAATTATCTTCGACGTACCGATGGGAAAACAATGTATGTATCATAAATCAGTGATCTATGATGCGTAACGAACTAATGGAGGAACTTGTCAAAGTTAATTCGCTACAGTACACTAAATTTTAAGCAATCGTTGACTTTATTACCAGTAGAATATTTTTAAGTTTATTAAATAATTAATAAATTGAGATAAGAATGACAATTAAAGATTCATGAATATACTATATTTAACGAAACGGAAGAGACATGTTAGGGGGCACAAAGACCATGGCATCAGTCTCGTTTATTCTGGTTTCCCGGTGACTGGGGGATTGGAGTGCGAGGAAAGATTTATTTTTCTGAATAGTTTCCCTCTTTATCCATGAAAATGCGAGTTATTTTCTTCTTAAGTCTACTTTACTCATACAAATCCCGGTATTGTAAATAAGCGGATAGTAAGGGCGGATAGTAAGGACGGGCAGAAAGACCAGGGGCAGATATAATAATAATAATAATAATAATAATACATTATATATCACCAGGGGACTAACATGCTAACGAATTCCAAATCCATGAAGAAATATTTAAACTTCTTTTTGATTCGAACCAAATTATCTCTGTGGGAAGTGTCTGAAATATATATATATATATA
>CABFOW010000038.1:368836-379811 GCA_902141385.1 Timema californicum | reverse complement strand
ATATATATATATATATATATATATATATATATATATATAATATATATATATATGTCTGAGTTACATCACTATTAATTCAGGTGGTGAGAATATTAGCCATTATTAATGTACCGTCACCCAGAGGTTGCCCGAATGTATTAATCGTACATTATTTCAGTAAAAGCTCTTTCCATGTCCTTTGAAATGAGGTCAGAGTGATATTGATTTTGAGGTTTTAGAACCAGTAGAAACACTTAACCTAACTTAAGCCTAAAGAGAACCTGGAAACCGTTGGGGTAATCCTCCTTCAGAGAAAAATATCCATGGTACCAGGCGGGAATACAGCCCTGTACACATGGGCTGGAAGCTAGGTGCGCTGACCATTATACTATGGGGCCGGTAAGTGTCTAAAGTACTACAATCAAACGGTATTGAACATCTTTGAGGTCTATATGTTTACTGTTTACTCCATTGGTTTGTCAGTGGTTAGTAGTAATATTAAAATTAAACTGTAGTGATTTCCTTTTAATATATTCTTAGTGTGATTTTATATTTTACCATATTTTAAGAACTATTACATAAATACTAATATCTGTCTAAAGTGATAGATGAAGATCAGTTTACCTAATGCATGGACACGTGAAGGTAGACATAGTAACTTTTCTATTTGTTTGATGAGGTGCCTCCTAGGAAAATTTGACTAACAAACACCCACATCATGTACCGAATGGTTCAAGACGTTATCTCTCATTGCACTTATTCTTCGGTAGGGTCTCATAGAAAGGGTGAAGCTGTACTTGAAGTGGTATTTCACGTGTAATTTTACTTTTAGTTTTGCCATCCTCTGATTAAAATATGGAGGGTAAATTTCCTCTTCACTATTCTCTCAAGTTATCCCTTGGGTTAAGTAGTTAAGTAGTGTGTTAAAAGTACAATATTAATAACTGTTGATTACTATTTAATGAAAGAAAAAATTTTAGTTTTAAAGAACTTCACTGTCATTCGCCTGAAGATAGGAGGAAAGACACACTATGGGTGGAGGAACAATGTTATTCGATCAACTCTATTCTGATTCCCAACCTCTCGAAGAAGTCAGACGAGCTAATATTTGACATTTGCTGCTGATAGGCCGACGAACATGTTAAGGGCTATGAGACGAGACTTGATGAAAAAGGCTCTAGATTTAGCCTTCCTCTAACAAATAAAGTCATTTTGTGATAGGTCCACAACTGAAAATGTTATGGTATTTGAGAACTATAAGCGAGCCTATTTATCTACCTTGAGTAAAGAAGATTCGTAACTTTTTTTTCCGCTCCTATTGACATGGCAAAGGCTGGTTGTCGGTGAAATATGAAAGGTACTATAAGCCTATACAGAATAGAGAAGCAGTTACATGAAATACACATACCATGGTATTTTGAGCCGTGTGGCCGAATCGGGCGGGGGCAGGGTTTACTAGAAAGTTAGTAGGCTACAATAATAATTACAGTTTCTTGTTTTATGAATGTGTTTTTGCTTACCATAGTAGGAGGTTACAAACATGTTAAAACCTAAAAGTCCTTAATCATGCCCGAAAGCGTTAAGTAGCTAAACTAACAATATCTAACCAGAGATGTGAGACGGAAAATTTTCCGCTTTGAAAGATTTTTCTTATATTTTATCCGGAAAATTTTCAATTATTATTTGTGTAAGATAATTTCAACTGATTAAATGAAACTATAATGTAATCGAGATATAGATATCCCAAATGTCAATGTTTATACTTGGGGCGTTAACACCAGAAACATCATCAAATGAACTTCGGTGACCGAATGGTCTAATGCGCTAGTCTCGCAATAGACTAGACTGCTGATGACAAGGAGATCGGTGTTCGAGACCAGTTCGTTTCACTGAGGGTGGTTTTTCCTAAATAGTTTTCCACTTTCAAGGGTGTAATTCCTCTAAATTCACCGTTCCTCATCCCTAACCCATTAGAGTAACTAGGTTATAATGAACCTCTATGGACTTCGATATTTGGTTCACTATGTCCGAAATTCACTAAAACCTATTTTAAAAAAAATCTTAAAGTAGTGGGTTAGTGACAAACAACATAAAGAGTTCAAATACAATCACTCTTTGTTGAAAATTATTAATTCATATTTTAAAAAAAAAATCATTTACAGGCTACTGTTTATTGTATACTGTTTTAATTAATATTTTTTCTAGATCTTTCTCTAGAATTTGTGCTTTTTCCACACTATATATGCATTCAAAAAAACTAAACTGAGTAGAAAAGTACTACTTTTTGAGTTCCATAAACCTTTGGGAGGAAAGGGATTAATGAAAACAATTACTAAATGGCCACAGACTGTCATTCAATGTCCTGTAACTCCTGTCATATTAATACAATTCAGAAGACTGTCTTCCTTTACTTACTGCAGACAAAATTATTAAAGCTTAAGCCAGGTCAAAGAGTTCAGTGACTGTTTAAGTTCAGCCCTCCCCCTTCACTTTATTTACTTTGTTCTACCTAAACAAGAACTCGGGTAGAGAATCAGTGTCTTCAAGTTCAAACAACCAACAAATAATGTTTTTAAAGAATTATGATATTAGAATGGCATTTATTATTGAAAGTTGAAATTTTTATGTTCATTAAAGCAGAAGTTGAGAGTTCATTATAAACGAATTTGTTTTTGACACACGTTGAAATCTATGTGGGTTGGGACCAATGAATTAGGTTCACTGTGGTCGAATATTCACTACAACCGAGCTCACCAAAACCAGAGTTGACTGCATTTAGTAAAATTTTGACTTGTCAAAGTAAGGTTCTTCCCATGCATTCTAACTATAGCAAGCATTAGGGTCGGTGTACTGATTAAATTCCAACTGTATGGAATGAAGGGAGAGGGGTCCATTTGTGTTTTTCAATTATCCCAACAGACGAATGATGATGTATTTTTAATATTCACATAATACATTTATATATAGATTTAGTATAATTTGTGGGTAAACCAAAAAAACATAGTTAACAGTCTTGTCTGTGAGGGATTATGATTCTGTTCTGTAATCTAATTGGACTGAAGCAATCCCCCCCTCCATTTCCAGCCCAGAGTTGCGCGCACATACCCAATTCGCTTTCTGCTGCCTAGGCTTGATATAAGCCTCCACCGCGGTACGAGGAAGACTTAAATTGTCTTTTTGAAGGTTAGCAGTTCTGCTTTATATTCCGCGCCTGTCTTGTTGCTTTTTAATATGTCGTGATCTCATGTTAACGTTAACGTAATTAACGAGGTTATTAAAGAGGAAAAGACGATGTGGTTGAATTAAAAACCTAAAAAATATTTGTTTTATTACAGTGTCAAGGGAGCTTAAATTTAGTTATTTTGAAGAAGTATGGGAACAAATTTATTGTGAACTCAAAATTCTCTTGTTTATTGTTTTCATTTTTTTTGGGGGGGGGAGGGTCGAGGTCATGCCCATCATTATTAAAACCAAACTCTGTGTTTAATTTATACAGCGTCGACATTGATAATAATTATTAAATATAGTTAAAGTGAGCTACTATATTTACTTTTATAATGAAAGGCGGTGAGTTTAATCATAAAGGCGTCATTTATTTATATCTGCGGAATCCATTGATGAGAATAGCAAAGGCTTATATTCTTTAGAGGAATCGACCACAATCCTTTGACGCTAACAATGATAATTACAATTTTGTATAGGGGTTCGTCCAGCTATACAATTAGTAAATATTTAGGTGCCACGAACGGGTCTGTAGAATTATGCATACTGTGATAGGCAGGGCCACTGCTACAGGTTTTGATGAACTGTGAAAAAGTTGACTGTCTTCCCCTAGTATTCTCCATCTTACACTTTCAATTCAGTGTCCGTGGAACTTTTTTTCGGTGTAGGGGGAGAGGGGCTATAATCAGCATAAATGTTTAAAATGGTGGTTTCACCCTTCAAGCAAGAGCCTCCCACTGAAATTCTTTGAAAGTTGGATATGATTAAAAGCTATTTAGTGTGGTCTTCTTTAGAAATTTTAGAAGCTCGCATCGATTTAGACGTTATGTTTTTGGAGTGGTCCTCAACTAGACAATCTTAAAAAATTATATAAATGCCTCTATACACTATTTGACATGATCTTAGCCCAGCCATTTTATGTAATGTTTGCTTGTAACCTCCAGTGAAATTTTGCAGATTGGATGCCTTCATAAACTATTTATAGCACTTTAGAGCGTGTTTAGAGTTAAATGGAATACTCTTACACTTAATAAAATAATTAATAATTTTTTAGCATTTATGTGTGTGTGTTTGTGTCATGGATCCTAATGTATATCTGGGATTCTTATAAATTAGATTATTTTATGGACACAGGAAGTTGACGGTGAAGGTTTATAAATATATCATCTACCTATGTAATTAAATGTATAAAAAACAGACAGATCGTTCGAAAATGAGCCCATGGTCTCCAGTGATTAACTACCGTACTGAGAAAGTTGAGGTAATGTATCTTGGGCCGTTACAGATGGATTGTGATATTACAAAGAAAGTACTCAACGGCTCATTACCTTCTGACTTCTGTAATATCATTAATTCAGGAACAGATAACCACAAATTACAACACGAATAACATGGGTAATGCAACAACCCTCAGGATAAAACACGTACACGTTTATTATATTACTTTTCAATACCTGTTCACTGTACGTACCGTACAGACCTGTTTATCTACAGCAGCTGTTAAATATTTGACCGCCATTATCACGGCACGCTATACAGCAAAGCGTCATGGACTGTCACACACGCTCTAGCATCCCGTGAGATCGGCGTACATCTTCAGCAGCTGTGACCATCTTAGCAACAAGGTCCATGGGAGTGTCAACGAGAGTCTCGTAAACTAGGCTCTTCACACGACCCCAGAAGAAGAAGTCCATCGGCGTCATATCTGGGGACCAAGTTGGCCATGGAACAGGACCACCACGACCAATCCATCGTTGCCCAAACTGTACATCAAGGTGGTACCGAACATAGCGCGCTAAGTGTGCCGGCGCCCCGTCATGTTGAAACCACATACATCTGTTAATTATCAGTGGAACATCATCCAGCAACTGTGGGAGGACATGTTCAAGGAACGTTATGTAGACAACTCCGTTCAGTCTGTCGGGAAGTACATAAGGCCCAATCACAAAATCGTTTACTATACCAGCCCATACATTAAAAGCCAAATTGTCTGTTATTTGATGGGGTACTGATTGTGATACTGCATTACATGTGGGTATTCGTTAGCCTAGATATGACTATTCCGACAGTTGAACATGCCGTCTCTTGTAAACATTGCCTCGTGGGTGTTCAGTATGAAAGCAGGAAAATGGGGGTTGTCTGCATATTGCTGTAATAACCAATTTGCAAACACCACTTGATGTAGAAAGTCCACTGGCTGCAATAAGTGAGCCTTCTGTCGATGATACAGGTGCAATAGCTGTTCGTGTAAGATGAACAAAACAGTTCCATGGCTCACTTTCACATCTCGTGCAATTCGGCTACTACCGGTGGCAGGATTACCACCAACTACATTTAACACCTCTCGTTCAAGTTCGGGTACTCTGACATACTTTGCACGGCCAGTATCATGCATACTGACACAGAATGGCCCGGCTTCTATTAGGTGTCTATGTACGGCTGTGATGAGGGTGCCGTCGCTGTGGGAACAGCTCTTGATAGCGTCATCGGGCCGCTCTTCCAGTTCATCCCGCGTAACCATACGTGAGATTCATATCGGCGAACTCAGAATAAGTAAACACAGTCATACAGTATCAATCACTATGAACAACTAACACTGACTAGGACTGAGCAGTTGCGTGGAAGCCTGAAGGAAAAAGGGATGAGGGGAATTTCACAGTGCGTACTTTTAGTCAACGGCTACGTTATGTTCGTAAACACGACACACATTCCATCAAAACAGATAAGAAGGTCGTTGGGGTACCAAATGACCGAAATGCAATTACGTGCCACCGGAGACCATGGGCTCCTTATATCAAAACACTCAGCAAACATACTTGAACAATCTCTGAACGTTTGTCGGTAGAGTTCATATCCACCCTGTACTTGTATATTATTATTGGCTTAAACTAGTATATTAACGTGGATCAAAATGTTAAAAAAAATGTTTTTTAACATTTATTTGAGTTTCAGTTTCATAATATAGAATATCAGAAGTGAGTGAAATAAAATTATAGGGATGAAAATATTCAATAAGGGATATGTTTTATTTCTGAGAAAGCCACAAACTCCTAGTACCACAGTCTCCCCGACACAGATATCATCCCACTTTATACCTCTGAATTCACTTTAAAAACAATACAAAATAATTTAAAAGATTTCTATTTTCCACAAATGACCAAGTCCTCCTATGTACAGTACACTCACATTTTTCAATAAAAAATAATTTGTACAATTTTGTCTTCTAAATTCTTACGATGAATACTGCCCTGAGCTTCGAGTAAAACAAACGTAGGACAATTGTGTGACAAGAAGGGTCATCAAACTAAAATGCAAACAAGCTTATCAGCTAAGGGGGTAAGTGGAAAATAGACTTTCCAATATTTCTGGAAATTCTCACCGAACACTTTGGTGGCATTCAAATTATAATGTTATTTACTGGCTACCTCAAAATAACAATTCTGGTTCTGTATGAACACAATCTTTCTCTCTAAACAAATTATATCTTGGGCACAGTTTTTGCACCCTTAGTTTATTCAGTTCGGTTCATATGCACCATCCTCAGTTACGTAAGGCTCTTTTTCATGATTTTCAACTCCCTTCCCCGACGTAGGGATCGTAAGATTTTCCTTAACTCTCCCCTACCTCACTAACCTACGTATTTTATAAGGATTTTATAAGGATTTAATCGTTTACTTATTTTTAGATATAAGGATTGTTAATAAAGCGGGTTATATGGCATTTAAAAATAATCTAACTGCAGTAAATAAATTAAATATAATTGAAATGTTATAATATGTACTTAATATATTTATTTTGTGACAAAATAATTCCGATTTGGTGTCACCATAAACATTGATAAAAAAACACTTCTTACGGAAGATGGATTGAATCTCCTCTGACATCCCCCGCCCCCGTCCAGCGCGCCCCCCAAAAATGTTACGACTAACGTAATTTAAGAACGGACCCATAGGTTAAGATAGTTTGTGAATCTTTTGTTTTTATAATTAGTTTATTAAGTGATTTCATGTTAAATAACCCACTAAGAGAAACAAAATATTCTCATCGGTGAGCAGACGTCTTCTCTGATTTGCCAGTGACAGCAACGTCGTGATTTAGTTCCAGCCTGCTTTACTTTAGTAGGTTTTTCTAAATGATTGATCAATTTCCCTCCCCACCAATGAAGGTAAATTTCCTTATCTTACCCTAACTTACCAATTGTGTAAATATGCAAATAGCCTGGAAGACTATTAAGAACTAAAACACAGCAGCTTAGTTGTGTGTGTTGTACAAAATTACCAACATAAGTAAATAGTACGGTACACCACACAGACTAAATGAAATAATATAACCTACACTCCAACAAAGAGCATAAATGAAATAATATACACTGTTAGAGAAACTTGGAGAAAGAGTGTTTTTATAATGACTTTTACGATGAAAGCCCCACTGTTGGGTTCCAATTAAAGAACTCCTCTTCCACCCTCGACGATGTAATTCCCCTTAGTTGGGCGACAGCTGTAGAACTTGCAAATACGACTTATAATTTTGATATCAGTCCATGGCTAAATATTCTATTCATGGTAGGAATTACTCTCTGAAAGGTCTTTTTTCCTACCAATATCCTACTATATAGTAGATTTTTGGTAGGGAAAAAGGCCTTTCAGAAGTAAATTCCTACGGTGAATGGAATTTAGCTCAGCTTCTCGCATCTACGTGGTTATAATATAAGGAAATTCCCACTTAAACAATATATATACCTTGATCACTTTTATATTGATTTATTGTTGGAACATATTCTTTTATATGTTATTACTGAAATCATTAACAATTTCAACTTATACAACCGACCCGTTTATACGCTGTTCACCGTACATACTATATCATTATTAAAATATACGACGACGCGCAACACACGTCTTGTCGCCGCGCTGGTCACTGCGCGCCTCCTATCGGGTATTAGTGACAGTTCGTTTCTTCCTCGCATCTTTATATTTTACATTCTGATGACATCGTAGATTGCACCCATGTGGCCTGACAATCTTGACCTATCATATGAGAGTAGTTTAAATCCTTGCTTTCCAGTTGGTTGGACAATGTAACTGCTCTGTAACTGAGGAAAAGGTATATTTCTCTTTGAACTGAAACTCTTTGTTTGATCAGATTTTAATTTTGTTTCAATGTCCACCGCATCCAGCAAGCACATTTAATATAAAATAAATGTATTGACTTTTAAACTGCCTGGAAGGATTAAATATTCTAAAATTAAAATGGATTGTTAAAATAAAGATAATTCCAAAATTTAAAATATAAATAAAATATTCAAAACTGCAGTCATATCTCATTCTCTCTTTTCGAAACAACATAGCGTTCTCAATTTGGGACATAACAAGAGGAATATCTCAGTTTGCCAAAGAGCATAGCAATCAATTTAATATTTCAAAGAGCTTCGTAAAAAATATACTTTTTGATCATAGCTCAGAAACTATTGGTGTTATAAATATATACTACAAATAAAACTTTTGTATTTATAATAGTACTTAAACTTTACAATGACAGGTTATTATGTATTTCAAATAGTTGTGAAGATATAATCAAAATTGGGAGTTTTCAATTATGCTAATTACTCTTAATTTTAATTTAATAGCCAGATTTGCCATTTTATTGTAATGTTAAGCAATGGGAAAAGACAAAATTTACTCAAAATCGTTAGAATGGATTTCTAGTAATAGATTTATTATCTTGTTTCCCCTTCTGGAAACTACCCTTAATTTTAGGGTTGGATATTTAATTCCAAACATTCCTCGGGTGAACATTATGAAAACACTAGATACCAAAATTAAGCCCGATTGGTTAAATGGCGTAGGGTCTAGTCGGAGATACACAGACAGGCATACAGCATCGCGCAAACAACTTTTTAGGTTCAAGGGGGTCATCAAACGTCAATATTTATCAAAATATTGAGCTAATTTCTTAACGATAACAATATTTCTCTCTCCAAGGGATCGAGAGAAAGAAAAATATCAAGAACAAATTTGAAAATTCCTCTCCTCTTTTAAATGGACCAGCACCAAAACGTGAACTTTTAATTTTAATTACTAGTGTTTACTCGCTTCGGCGGTACATATACTTAATCTGTGAGATTCGAATATTAAAAATAAAAGAAATATTTGAGAATTAATTTTAACTTTGCCAGAGTTTATGGGCGTATAGTCTAACACATCACTCTAGCAATAGACTAAACTAACTATGACGGGGAGATCGTAGTTCGAACCCAGTCGAATGTTCTGAGAGTGGTTTTTCCTAAATGGTTTCCCACTATCTCCCCACTCAAATTCGAGAACACTTCCTCTAAGAAAATTCAACCTTCTTGATCCCTAACCTATTAGCGTAATTTGTAAAATAGCCGCTAAACACGAACGGTAAGACGTAATACTAAATATATATATATATAAATATATAAATTAACGGCTAATTTACAAATATAAAGTTTTAGCACTTGAGGACTTATGACTATCTTAACCTAGAATATAACATATAGTCTTACACACCCAAGCCTAGAAATTGGTATTGTACAATCTACAGATACAGAAACGCACATACAAATCAATATAGTTATATTTTCCTCGAACCAGGGTCCACTAAGCTTAATGCTGACTTCTTTATCCACCCGTCCATTGGCGATATTACTCGGTGGGATTCTACCTAATGAACTTCATGGTAGGCTAACTATTTTTTCAAGTACCCTATACTTTATTCTAAGAGGATATTTACAAGACGAGAATACGTTGTGTGCCTTTCAGCTATTTTGTGCGTGCGTTGCTAGGACTGTGAAACATCAGTTTCATTACGATCGCATCGGGAACATTGTTTTAAGTATCTACACAAGTATTTCATATCTGCTATGTTACTAGAGTATGAAAATGGTGGCAAGATATATATTATACATCCATAAGTCAATTCATGTGCCCAGCTGTCACTTTCGATAGATGCTATCGATATTGACAAAAAAATACTAACAACATAGAAAATGTTATCTGTTTTGATGATACAATTATTATTTATTATTAGCACCGCGTCTTACTACACGTTTGGGTTATACGCACTTACGCTAATGTGTAATGGTAGGGTGATTGTGAGATGATATGGAGGACCTATAGTTTAACCACGGTGAATGCCTGGCATTCCCCGCATTCACAAGTTTTGATTAATACACTTCCGGTCAGAGGGGAAGGAAGGGTTTAACAATCATATAAATATATGCCTAGACCGAGGATTGAGGCCCGGACCCCCAGCACAGAAGTCTCACATCTTATCCCTAGACCACCAAGTCACCCTTGATCACAAAAGATCTGTTAATATTTTCTAAAAGATTATTTATATTATATTTTTATTGTATTAAATAAATAACTTTCTATGTTACTGAACATCCAGACTAAATATATTTAATTACACTTATTTAGTAAATATTACAAAGGTATAATTGAGAGGAAATGTACTCTCATTAGCGTGGAAGAAGATTGGGGAACCGCTTTAGGAAAAAACCTCCTCGAAACACCCATCATAATTCGAGCTCCGGCCTTCTCGTCACTCACAATATAGATCAGATTATCTTGACATTCAGTCCAAGCTCCCACCAGTGCGTGGAACAGCAAATTTGAAACAAGATAAGAAGATAATGTGACCAAAATGTTGAAAACATCCTGATTATCTCCCCACGTGACTTAAAAACGAACTTAGCCTCGGATAGTAATCTAATAATACCTCCTCAGATCTAGTTTAGGCCCCCCCCCCC
>CABFOW010000038.1:333888-368818 GCA_902141385.1 Timema californicum | reverse complement strand
ATATATATATATATATATATATATATCACATGAATAACAGGATAAATCCATAAACCCCTAGTAGATATCTTCGCTAGCACGCCCCGGAACCATACCAAAGCTTCCCTAAATTTCTGGTTGGCAACTAAGACTAGTCCAACTGTGCTATTTTAAAAATATCACATAAAGGATATTAAAAAAAAATTAAACGATAATTTAGTAGAGTGTGAATACATTTTCATAGCTTGTGTACATATAGTGGGGAATGCCAGCCAGGCCTCTACTGTGGTTCGTATTCCACGTTAAACTGTAGGTCCTCCATTTCATCTCACAATCACCCTACTAACACACATTAGCGTAAGTGCGTATAACCCGAACGGATAGCAAGACGCGGTGCTAATAATAATAATAATAATGTACAGTACATATAGTACATTTTAACACAGGCTAACCGTTATTAGCACTTAGGACTGAACTTAAAATAATTAATAAAATAGTCGTAATTCAACTAATCAGGCACCTCTTGGAAATTTAGAAACTTCAATTCCCCAAGGAATTGAACCAAGAATAAATCAGGGTTTATTATTTAGTGCTTCAAGATATACCAGAGCTATTTGCCCCCAGTGCAAGGCCTGGTAAAAGATAAAATAATTTTTGGTACAAGAATGAGTTTGTTTTCTTTGCGGCACTAACTTATTTTCTTATGAATCGAATTATTTAATATTAGATAAAATCATCGACATTTTTACACATTTAATATAATTATAGGCCTATGTATATTATAAGTATGTATATTGATCGCCTCTGTTTGAATACCTATACATAATTTTCTAAGATCCACCCTCATAATCTGGTATGAATTTGATTTTATGGTAGACAGCTCAGGTTATTGATCTTGAGCACTGTCACGGCAATATATATTACCCCTATTAGCAGCGGTGGTCAGTGGATCTCAGCTGTTAGACTCGTATTTCTCTTAGTAACCTTTGGCGTAACGGTAAGAGTTAGTATTTCAGCTGCATACACTTGAGGTAGAGTTTTAAATTCCTTTAGTTGTTGTTTTCCCACACTCTCTCCACGTTAGTGTCGATACATTTCTTTTGGAGCTAGCTTATTGACCTT
This sequence comes from Timema californicum, assembly GCA_902141385.1. NCBI lineage: Eukaryota > Metazoa > Arthropoda > Insecta > Phasmatodea > Timematidae > Timema > Timema californicum. Next base: position 367,717 of record CABFOW010000038.1, on the reverse strand, counting down.
TACCCTTTAAAGTATGTTAAAAGTTTAAAAAAACAAAATACTGATTGTTACTACTACAAAAATAACTACCATTTTGACGTTGGAGTTCCATAGCTAGACCCTTCCCTTCCAAATCATGTTTAGCCAGAGTGAAGGTAGGCGACGTATTTTGTGCGATCACCGAAATAGAATATTTCTCCATATTTCCATCCCTAAGCCCGCTATATAGTAAAAAATGTGTGCGTGGAAGCCATCGCGAGCCGGTTCAAGCAGAGAGAAGTAACAAGGAAGCAGAACAGATGTTGAAGAAGAGATGAAGTCAGAAGCCGGTCTGCGTTGATAACGAGGCTTCAAGACGTGGCGTGGCATCCCTAGCAAAGCTCATTAAGCGCCTTGAACACGTGGCTCAGGCGTCTGAGATACACTGACGCCAACACCAGCGGCTCGCATCAACACCAACATTACAGTTTAAAGTACCGAATACAGTCTGTATCCAAACATAATGTGGCAGCTTCGAAAAAACTAAACAATTCGATGGACATATCTAGAGTAATTATTAAAAACAACGTTTAAAATCATAACTATGAATGGCTTAAAATAAATGGTAGAGATGAGTTATTTGAGGAATTGAATCTGTATTAACATGAATAGAGACTAGGAAAATCACAGTTATTTAGTCACACGTAGAAAAACCACCTCTAGTACACTCGGTTGAGATTCAAACATTGAATTTCTATCACCAGCGTTCCCGTATGTTGCAAGCTTTATACCTTTGGCCAGGGGTCGGCAACCGGTCAATCTCGCGGCAATTTTCAGTTGATCGCGTAAGAAACCTGCTTCATCATTAAAGGTCAACCCTTGAACCTATAACCTACCTCAGTGGCGTAGTTAGTTAAAGCGCTATATTTGTGTTGAGTTAGACTGCCGAGGACGGGGAGATTGAGGTTCGAATCTCGTTCGGGTGAACTGGGGTGGTTTTTTCTAAATGGTTTTCCACTCTCACTCCCCGCAAATGTTGGTTCACTACCTCTATATTCAACCTTCCCAATTCCTAACCCATTAGTGTAATTACTACATAAGTGTATAACCCAAATGGGTAGTAAGACGTGTTGATAAGTATCACTTTGCGCTTCTAAACTCGCAAATATATCAAGTATTTTCAAATAATATTAGAGTGTGACCAATATTGACTTGATTGGTCATAATCGAGAATATTATAAGAATATCAATTACTTTTATATAAAAATGTATATTTTATTTATTATACTTTTTTTTTTTCAATTTAAGGTATAAATTTAAGAAGTATAGGAGGAAAAAAAATTCAAAAGTGGAGTAGAGAAACTATGAATGATCGCAGAAATTTTGATAAGTTTATTAGTCTATCAGGGTCTAAAAAGGTCACCAACCACTGCCTCAGACCATATGATCACTGATGTGAATGGCTATAATAGCAATTAAATACACATACATATGGAGGCCCAGTTTGTTTTTACATTGCTTCTCACTACTGGTCCGGGCCATCCGTATTTAATTACACTAATTGGAAATAGACGAGTAAGTAATTATTTAGAAGAAATGAACACGTATTTCTGTGGAGGAAAAGTAATATACCATTCCGGGAAGAACATTCTAAGTACACCCGGCCGGAATTCGAACACCAAACTTCCCATCACTTGTAAACTAAACAACACGAGCTTCAGGTTGAGTTTTCGTGCCCAAAGATGCAGGTTCAGTAATAATAATAATAATAAATCAAGGACCGTACATCGATCACGTTGATATTATGTTGGCCCGTCTGTGTCGTTGGAATGCCATAGCTAAGACAGGAACATTGTTGGTCATCGACTGTCACTGACTAGATGAAACGCAAATCAACTTGAACATATTTTAGTAAACCTAAGCACCCAAGAGAGATCTATTATAGAACTGCGTCAACTAACAGGAAAGACGGAGGTCTCACCGAACCTTTACACGCGCAGGAAAGGTTAAAAACAAACTTAGTAACGGGAGTGTATTAAACGCGGACTATGGTCAGTTTTTTTTTTGCAGTGTTTATAGCATAATTTTTTTTTGTTAAAAATTAATTAATATTGCTCCTGTAGAAACACAAAGTTTAATTTTATTCTCATGGTGATGTCCGCATTTATTGAATAGCTGTCATGAGCATAGCGGCATTAGATAACAAACTTTTAAATGAAGAGAAAAAGAAAGTAGTCATTAAATTTAAGAGCACCCTTGATATATAATTAAAAACTGTTTATAACAACATGGGAAGAAAATTAAACTCTATATTTCTACGGGAGCAATATTAATTTATTTTGGCCAAAATATTGTTTTGATATAGACCCTGCAAAATATTGTCCTTNCGTCTTCCAATTGAATTCGTCTACTCGTGGCTTAAAACTCCCATCTTGTATAAAGGCAGCGGGACATTGACGATGATTGGTCATATAAAGATGTATATTATTGTAACCACATTCACCCCGCGCCAATGGGCACTTGGGCAATAGCTTCTGTCTCGTATAGTCTGGTTTTCAGGTGATGGACAGGTCAGGGTTTGAATCTTTACTGAATGTAAAAGGATGTTCTTCTCTAAACTATTCCCCCCCCCCATTTCTTTCGATAAAAATGTGATTGAATGTCCTTTAAATAATGATTTTTTACCATTAATCTAATAATTTTAATATCTCTAAAACTGTTTTTTATTTAATTCCTTTCAATGAAAATTGGACTGTATACGAAATCCTGAAGCAATACAATAATTGATAAGTGATTTAATAAATATTCACACATAAGCCAAAAGAGGCTCATTCGATAGCTGAGAGTTAGCTGCTGCCAATTAATGATATTAGTTATGAAAATAGTAGAAAGAAATAATGATATCAATATGTTGGGAAAATTGTTTAGGTTATCAAACAACAGAGCATCAAGTAAGCATATCACCGTAGGATATGGAATGTACAGAAATATAACTCAAAGAATGGAGACCTTGTAATGAACGACACAAGATTATGGTTAGCCTCCTCTTGCGTGGGCTCTTGGACAAATCATATCGACATCTCCTGATGATGGTGTAGTGGTACGGGTTGTGACTACGTGCAGTACCTCAAGTGGATCCCTCACTCGACCTACTCTCAAGGTATTTCTAAGATATATATGTTTACAGCAATGTGTTTAAGCCGGGCATTCTATAATTGTTTTAGCAAAGTATGAAATAAATTAGTTATGCTGTTGTATTTCATACTTTTTAAAAAAATTAGTATGGATTGACAAGTAATTATATATTACCGAGAACAATAACCAACCTAACCTAACTTTACCTAACTACTCTATTCTAAAATAACCTAATCTAACCAACTTAAATCCTAGTAATCAGGTGAACTTTAAAAAAACCCAGTGTAAGACATATATAACTGGATAAAAGAATTGACAACATATTCCAGGACTTAAAAAAGACAAGGAACTTGAAAATACGTATGAAATACAACAGCAAAATTCGTTTATTTCATACTTTGCCAAAACCACTCTGGCATTATATAGAAAGCCTAGGCATTTTATAGAACGCTTGGATTTCACACATTGCCGGTGACATACGAGTATATACCATAAGAATAACTATCATTATTATAGCCTATGCCTATATATATATTATTCACATTCCTACTACCTGTGAAGGCTATATGCATAGGTTATAATTATGATAATTTCTCTAATGGGATAAGAATGAGAAAGGAATAATTTTAGATGTAATCAACAAGGATTTGCGTGAAAGGAGGGATAGAAACAATTGAGGAAAAACCACTCACAGTGCAGACCCAAATAATCACTATCCAGTCCAGTCTAACACGAGAGGGACGCCTTAGACCATTCGGCCACTGAAGCAAGTCCTATACCTATTAATTTGGCCCTAATGTTTTTCTTAGTTTTTCTGTTTACATTTGAAACTGATTGGTCCAACTAGGGGAGGCCGAGGAGGAGGTTTAGGATGTATTTATATATTTTCATATTTTTCCCTCTTCTTGTATATCATTATTCTTACATGACCATCAATTATTTTCTTTGCCACCATTTTATAAATGAATATATTATTTTTACTAAAATATATGTATATAGTGTATTATATATATATATATGTTATACACACATATATTATATATATTATACACACACATATATTATATATATTATACACACACATATATTATATATATTATACACACACTATATATTATATATACAAAAAAATACGTAAATACTTACATATATCTTCGCCAACAGACGGTGGCCACTCAGTTGGTAAGGCTCAAGATTGTGGGCTGACGCCAGGGAGATTATCTATATTCAATTATATATACATATATACTTCATGGTGTGTCAGCCCCAAATCGAGCCATACCGACCACGTGGCCACCGTCTGTTGACGAAAATAGTGCAAACATCTGCGGATAGAGTGTGTCATGTGGCTAGCACAAAGTACCCTCCAGCCGTTTGTCTCGGTTTTCATTAAAATAGCTCCTCAATGGTCTTCAGGAGGATGAGTTGACCCCGTTCCAGAGCCACTGCCTTAAAGAAAGTCTAGAATCGCCGGGGATCTAACCTGGGACCTATGGATCTATAGCCAGGAACAAGAGACCACAAAGGAGGTCTTCTAACAAAAATAAACAACACACATTGCTATAATGTTTCGTTGGCTTCATTATGACCTTTTGCCATTTCATTTATTCCCCATATTATTTATCCTGCCGTCACGAAGACACGCACATGGAAGTTTAAAAAAAAATTGTAATTTACACACGTTTGTAAAGCAACGAACTTAATTAAAATTTACATGTATTACATATCGCAAGCTCCTGCGATGGGTTGTGATTAACATTGTAAATTAAAACTGGTAGCTGCGTAGGAATGGAAATGTTATACATAGGGATGGTTTTGGTATTTAGCAAATTATCTTTCAGGGTATTTAACTACGACTGTATGGTAGACAATTTTACTCTTGCTATTTTCACTAGTGATATTTAATGAGCACTCCCTGGTCGCATCAACTAAATCAACACTACGGATCTCAAACTAACATAGTAGCTGAACCAACCCAAAGTTCAGCCCCTCAGTAGAAATTAAAAGCAATGGTAGGAATCTAGCCCGGGTCTACAATCTCACTAATAAGACGTAGGCATTCAGTGGAACCTTGAGATCCTATATTTTGTGACTAATATAAATTAATTATAAAGTAGAAAATTTAGTAAAAAGCACGGAAAGAAAGGTTGTACGAATTTTGCTAGAATTACTTTCATACAGTCATACGTCAAATCATGTTATCAGCCAGCACCTGTCATGATATTAATTACTATACAGAAACATTATATCAACGTTGGAAACAACAATTTTTTTTTTTAATTTATGAAGTGCTGCCTAAATTTTTCTTACTGCAGGTAAGCGTTAGCGGGCCTGACTAGTCAAAGAGAGAGGGTTTGAATCTCGATTCTGATAGTTGTTAGTTTGTTTACTCGAAAATGTGGTTTTCATATTGCTTCTACTCAAACACTTGCCAATATATTTTAAAACAAAATGGAATATACTATGGTTTAATTTTACCTTTGTTTAGATAGTTTAAGCTTGTGAGCAATACTACCAACATTATAAAAACAAAAAACAAATATTTCAGTCACACACGGCTATGTAAGTAAGAATATATTCAATCCCAAACTACCCACTTCGGTGACCACGTGGTCTAAGGCGCTACTCTTGTAGTAACCTAGTCTGCCGATGACAAGGAGATTAAGGTTCGAATCCCACTCGGGTGTACTGAGGGTAATTTCTCCTAAATGGATTTTCACTCGTCTTCAACGCAGATAAATTTCATATATTATTATAAGCACCGCGTCTTACTACCCGTTCGGGTTGTACGCACTTACGCTAATGTGTAATGGTAGGGTGATTTTGAGATGAAATGGAGGATAACCACGGTGGAGGCCTGGCATTCCCCACATTCACAAGATGTATTGTCAGAGGTGAAGGAAGGGTTTGGTAATCAAATAAATTTGTGCTGGGACCGAGGATTGAACTCCTGCCGCCAGCACAGAAGTTTGACACCTTACCCATAGACCGCCAGGTCCTCCAACTTCATATAAATATAACCTTTCTCATCCCTAAAACCATTAGCGTAATTAGTTCATAAGCGTACAACCTGAACAAGTATTAAGAAGCGTGGTTTAGGAATAAGGTGTCAAACTTCTGAGCTGGGGTCCGGGGTTCAATCCTCGGTCCCGACACAGAATTATCTAATTGCCAAAACCTTCCTTTACCTCTGACAAGACGTATATGTGAATGTGTGGAATACCAGGCCTCCACCGTGGTTCGGATCCCACATTAAACTGTAGGTCCTCCATTTCATCTAACAATCACCCTAACCATCACGCATTAGCGTAAGTGAATATTCCCCGAAAGGGTAGTCAGACGTGGCGCTAATAATAATAATAATAATAATAAGCTGTTCTAAAAAAAATCCCAAATTCAGGGCTTACTATCAAAAGATATATGGTTTAGTTTAGGTATGGGTACAACCACCTGTCCTCTGAAGTAAAATTCATTTCAAATCTAATGTTGTCGGGCACTTTTGAGCTGTCGATATGGAATACTTTGAAAATGGAGATAAATAAAGAATGAATGGAACCCCACACAAATAATCACTTGGTGAGACAGATGTTTGTGACGGGAATGTTTGTTATCTCATACTGTGAGGCATTGAAGTGCTCAGTTTAAGGGACAGGGCAGGGAACAGGATCACTCGGTGAACTAATGTGAGCGGGGTGGAGAGAATTGAAAGGGGGGTGGGTGAAGTCTGCTATTTTTTTTAAGCTGATGAATGTCAATCAATGTTTTGAACATTTTTATCTATACACACCAGTGGACTCGCGAACATAAGCGAAAAGAATTATTTCTAGATTGGCGTTTTCCCAAAGTGTATTTTTCTAAATAGCTTCCCAATCTTCCTACACGCAAATTTTTGTTTAACTTCCTTAAATTACACTAATTTACCCCTAACTAAATATGTGGACATCCTCGACTTATAGTTGATCTTAAAGAGAGGAAAAATATACATATTTAGCTAATTTTCAATTTCTTAATAACTATTATTACGTTAGTGTTTATTATTAATCATGTGTCAAGTAGTATTCCAAAGTTTTTTGATCAATTAATTGATATGAATGATAATGTTTCTTGGGATACTAAACCATATCTGTGTATCTATTAAATTAAAAAATAGTTCAAGTACAGATACACTTAGAGATAATTTGAACGAGATCATTTGCGATTGTGCTTATGTCATATATTTTAAGAACTTGATGGCCTTGAAGGCTAACCTAATTATAAGCCAAACACAGCAACGTGTGCTAATAACATTAGTTTACCACTTAAAAAAGATAAACCCCCTTGTTTGCACTGAGACATTTACATACATCAACAGTAATTAAACCCAGAACACTTATATTAGAACGCCAGAAATCTACAGAGTTATCAAGGATGTCGTACTACTTAAGGTGGAATGGAAGGGATGAGAGAAAAATAAAGTGTTTTTGCCGTTTTTATGGCAAAACGTTTTTTTGGCCAAAATAAATAAAATATTGCTTCAGTACAAATATATAAATTAATTTTATTCCCATGGCGACCTCAAAATTTCTTTAATATCGGTCAAGAATGCTCTAGAATTTAACGACAACTTTTTCTTTTAATTTAAAAAGTTTGTTATATAATGCTACCATGCTCTTGACAGATATTCAGGAAATTTTGATATTAACATGTTACGAAAATTAAATTCTATGTTTGTATTAGAGCAATATTTTATTTATTTTTGCCAAACATTTCTTTATCCATAACAGCTTAAAAAACACTGGCCTTTTCTCGCGTCCTCTTCCATTCCACCTTTCGAACGTGTTGTAGCGTGTCAATCAGGTTGATTGATCACCTACAACGGAAAAATCTAACTATCTATCAATATTCGTGTAATTGGGTGCCACGTTGGGGCTATATAGAGATATTAAAAGATAAACTACCTCAAAGTTGTACTCTAATACTAAATAAATCTATTGTGAAATTGAAATGTTAAGTTTTCTAATTTATAAAGTAGAAGTAGATGCTAGAAATTTTGGTACAGTGTAAAACTGGTTGAATAAATCTTTACCTCTCAGTTGCTCTTTGAAGTAATATAGAACTGTCGTGTCAAGCAATGACTGTGATTTATTTTCTCATGTAATTATTTTACCTTACCCTTAAACCAGCAATACACATATACCTTAATGTTGACCATTATAAAAACACCCATCCAAACCACAAAACACATCTTTCGTAGGAAAAAAATATTTCACGCCGTTTCACTTAACATAACATCAAATAAGGACTTAATGTTACGGATTACCATGGGAACTCATTTTTTTTAGCACCGCATATTACTACCTGTTCCGGTTATACACATTAGATTAATTACACTAATAACTTAAAGAATTAGGAAGGTTGAATTTAGAACAGTGTATTCGCATTTGAGTGGATATAAAATGGTAAACTATTTATGAAAAACGATCCTCACTACATCCGACCAGGATCAAACCACGATCTCCCCGTCATTAGCAGTTTAGTCTATTGTGAAAGTGATGCCTTTGTAGACCTCCCTGTTCCTCTTTCACCATAATTCCAAACCAAGTTATTGGGTATCTTTATTGACTTTCGTCCTGTACTGGTCAAGTTGTTGGGTCAAAGAATTTTGGTTCTCTTTGATGGCTTTATTTAACGCCCCATAGCCATCGTGTGTATCTTTTTTTACTGCTAATAACTTTTGGTCGGAAAATTGCTCTGTAGAACTGATTATGTTCTATAACTCTGTTTCCACTTTTTGAATCTCTGCTAGAAGCTCTTGTTTCGTCACGATCGTCAAAAAGGTATTAAACTCACGATCTCATTCAGAAACTCCTGCTGTCCCTCTATAATCTGGTTGGAAAGTGTTTCATCCAATCTTGTTATTTTGTTTGAGAGATTTGTCTGGTTCCCACTCAACTTTGCTTTTTGAGATTGGCTCTCACTCTTTTTTTTTAGAGCTTCGCCTAGCTCTTACTAATTTTTAAAGCTCCCCATTCATCTGGGAAAGAAATCACCGTGTCTCTGCCACCAAATGTAGGCGGGGTAACTGGTTTCCGGCCAGCCGTGGCTAGTGTGACCATTTCCATACCTTGTTGATGCTCTGAAAAGCATGTCATCGTAGGCTCATCGCTGAAACCTCTTATCCATCCTGAAACCGATCTAGAAGCTCCCTAATGTCAGAAACTTCCCTAATAAAACAATGTTCTCCTACTATATTAGTACGTGTTCTTACTCCCTTGGTGTGGACTCTTTTATTCCCGCCACAGTAGTGTCTGAACCTTAAAGCTTAGGCTTATTTGTCGTAAAATAACCTCTTTTTTCTTCGCCTAGCTCTTACTAATTTTTAAAGCTCCCCATTCATCTGGGAAAGAAATCACCGTGTCTCTGCCACCAAATGTAGGCGGGGTAACTGGTTTCCGGCCAGCCGTGGCTAGTGTGACCATTTCCATACCTTGTTGATGCTCTGAAAAGCATGTCATCGTAGGCTCATCGCTGAAACCTCTTATCCATCCTGAAACCGATCTAGAAGCTCCCTAATGTCAGAAACTTCCCTAATAAAACAATGTTCTCCTACTATATTAGTACGTGTTCTTACTCCCTTGGTGTGGACTCTTTTATTCCCGCCACAGTAGTGTCTGAACCTTAAAGCTTAGGCTTATTTGTCGTAAAATAACCTCTTTTTATCATAATTATCATATTTGCCTCATAAGTTCCCAAATCTATCCGGGCCTTCACATTGGTCTTAATCTAATAATACGTGGTGGAAGGGGGTTTATAAAATGTGACGATAGTATAAATAGATCATTTAACAAATAATGTAGAATTTTTAATACACCGGTAGGCCTAGTGTAGAAACTCGGGTACCTAATATCTTGTGTGGCTAGCAGGTTCTGTCAGTATAGGCATGTCAATCTCTTCAGGTATCACGAAACATCTTGTTATATATTTTAGGGACTTAAATGAGACTTTGGAAGATATAAAAGTAGAAGGACTTTACTGGCGTAACTCTAGAACTATCCTTGCTAAAACACCCTTGACAATACATAATCATATTCCCGTACACAAATAAAAATAACCATTCAACAACACAGTGTACTAGACAATATAAATAAATAAATAAATAATCATACTACTATTTGTGATTTAATTGTTTTGTGTTATTATTAAATTTGGGTTTCATCAAAAATCTTTCCTGAGAGCATTCGGGTATGTAAATCACTAACATCACAAAGATGAATATATGATAAATTGCATATTTGCCAAGAATGTATATGCCATATATAAATAAAATATTTTACTGGCCTTATAATATTTGAATGAAATTACAATTTACTTCTCCTGTGCCATATGCCGAGAATAATCTCAGAAAGAATTCTGGAAGTCAAGGAAGACGTATACATTGGTTTCATTGACTGGCAAAAGGCCATCGATATAGTGAAATGAAATAAACAAATGGAAATACACAAGAAGATCGGCATCAACTGGAGGGAGAGAAATCTGATTGCAAACCTTTACCTGGGACAGTGTGTTTAAGTTGAGACTGAATGATGGAAAGACCCACAGCGTCGAGATAGTACGAGGATTTAGAAGCGGATGCGGTTTGTCACCCAGTCTGTTCAACTTGTATAAAGAGTAGCTGGTCAAGGAAGCCCTAGAGAGGTGTGGTGATTTCAGGATAGGAGGACGCTGTTTACACAATGCAGATCATTAATTGCCAGAAATAAAAGAGTTGCAGGAAATTATTGACCAGCTAGTGGAGATAAGGAGAAGATATAGCATGGAGATCAACATTGAGAAGTCAAAAGTAATGGCGATTTCAAAAATGAAGAGGTGCCGAGAATAAAAAATTTGAAACCAAGAGTGGAAAAATATAGAGCAGTTTGAGAACCTGGGAAGTCTGCTGACAAAGGATGCCTACTACACTAAATAAATTAGGTCGATAATCACCATGGTTAAGGAAACTTTAAACAATAAGAGGTTACTGCTGACCAGAAAGATGAGTTTGGAATTGAGGAATAAACTGATAAAATGCTACATTTGGGGCATATCACTGTATGTAGCAGAAACATGGACTCTTAGGAAAGTGAAACATAAATACATGGTTAGCTTTGAAATGTGGTGCTGGTGAAGACTTGAGAATATTAGGTGGACAGACACGGTGACAAATGAAGTCGTTCTGAGAATAATGAGTGAGAAAAGAACCATTTTGGATGTAATTCTTCGGCACAGAGCAAACTGTATTGCACACGTCCTTAGGAGGAACTGTCTACTGCACGATGTTTATAGTAGGAAAGGTTGAGGTAAAGAAGAGATTAGGAAGAAAGAAGATTCAAACACTAGATGACTTTAAGGAAAGAAGACAATTTTGGGAACTGAAGGAAGAGGCAGAGGACAGGACATATTGGCGATCTAAGTTCACTGACAAAAGAAATGAACCTGTTGTAAGACATAACATCTAATAATAAAATTAATAATATAGATAATAATAATAATAATAATAATAATGCCATAATAGTTAAAAGATAAACTGTTTGAGTAGGGTAAAATAATGTACAGCATTTATGAAGGAAGTTCTTTAAATAAATTATTGATCGTCTTGAGAATAATAATGACATGTAATACATTTTATATAAGTTTATTCTTAGGGGCTATAATAGGTACTGATGGTGGATGGTTAAGATAAATGTAGGCAAATAATAAATTAGTCTGATCTCTCCAGGAAAATGGATCAATGTCCCAAATGATTTGTCGACAAATTTTATTTGAAAATTAGTTTCTACTTTTAAAGGTGGAATATGGAACTTTACTTATAAAACACACTGGTTGTGTACCAGGCTTCTAGCTTACCTTGGAGATAGCTTACATTCACTTTACCACAAAAAAAAGTGTATTTAAAGTATTGGTGAGGACGAACACAGATTGTGTGCTGAAAGTTTTTAGATGCCAAGAAAATTCTTTAAAAATGCTCTTTATTTTCTCGAACAATTCAAACCCTTCCATTGCATGGAAGGGAAAAAGCAGCTCTATTCACTTATTAAATAAGCTCATTTTCCGCAAGGTTTGAAATCAGAGCTCAGTGTACCGGCTAGTTCCTAACTTTGTCACTACGTCTGGCTGAGCGTTAAAAAACGTTAATTCCGATATGGTGTGCATATTAAAACTGTGTCAGAGATGGTGCTTTTTAAAACCGGCAAAGTACATTAATTCTAACGTTTGGCTACGTTTAGATTTATTTAAATAAGTTAGACATCAATGTTATTTATATTTCATAAAGTGAATTCTCACTAAGTAACATGAATAGTGAAAAAAAAGCATTTTCAAACCAAAAGACGTTTGCAAAGAGCGAAAAACTTTTATAAACTAATAACTTTGCGAATTTATTGTAGACAATGACTAGTAAAAGTAGTGTTAATATAAATAGAACATTAGTAAGCCCTGGTAATTTGATAAATAAATATATATATATATATATATATATATATTATAAAACTAGCAGGTTTGAAATTGAGATATATTAGACACTCTTGGAATATATATTTTAGGGATACAATGTCTTAAAATTAATATAAATAAATGTGAGCTATAACAAAAATAGACTTAATTTTCTAGAGAAAAAGTATTGACTTGGATGAATTTAAATTATACATTTAGTCATAACCTTTACTTTGTATCACGTCATCATTTGAAGTTTTAGTATATAAGTATATTTATTTTTGTAGGCTCACCAACAATAAATATTTTAGATATAAATATTATAATCATTGAGACAACATTGTATTTTAAATAAATGCATCGGTAGGCACGTAGTCTAAATATCATGTTACATTAGTCTTATTTGACAATTATTATGAGAAGTTTCGGGTTCAAATTATAGCTGGCGATTATGACTGTTTTTTTCCCCTTAATTGTTTGCCAGCCACTATCACACCATGGCAATGCAGGAATATTTTCTTTGAATCCTACCTTCCCTATATATACACCAATACTGTCATTAATAAACGTACGTATAGGCGTATAGCCCGAGTGGGCACTTAGACATGGTGATTAATAACCCAATAGAATAGATAAAAACAATCTTAGCAATAAAATAGCTATTTAGCTTGTAATCGTATACAAACTTTATTTCATTCGTGACTCAAACTTTGATATATAAAACAGACTTAATGCTCGCCTCGGTAGAATATTTAGCTAGCGCGTTAGTTTCGTGTTGGACGGGTAGATCGAGATTCGAATCTTTGTAGAGTTACCTGGGGTAGTTTTTCCTAAATGTTTTTCCACTCTTCCTCCGCTTAAATGTGGGTTCACTGTCTATAAATTCTACCCTACATATTCATAATGCATTAGCGTAATTATTACTTAAGCGTATAACTCTAACAAATGGTAAAACGTGACTAAAAAAAAAAGTAAAACGTTATCACTTTTTCTTTTTAGCACCGTATCTTACTACTTGCTCGGGTTACACGCATATTATGTACTGTTTACTCAAATGCGCTAGGAATAAATGCAAGGCTGAGTTTAGTGGAAATGTACTTTCATTTTCGTAGAGGTACAGTGGAAAACTATTTAATAAAAACCCTTATTACACCCGAAAGGGATTTGAACCATAATCTGCTCATCATCAGCACGAGAGTCTATTGAAAGTGGATGCCTTAGACTCTACGACCACTGGAGTGGGTGTTAATACTGTTGACGGCAAACTAAACTGATCTTTATACCAATATTCTACTCGTAAATCAGTCCATATTAAACTAGCGCATTTGTTTGTAAGATATATTGATCTATTTATTCATCAATATGTAATATGATTGACTACATTAGTCAACCTAATGTATAAAGGAAAACTAACGGAATTACTAACAACCATTAATCACACGTGGTTTCTTTTAATCTATTTCAGAGGAGTTCTTAGTCACACCAACTCATAATTTTATCTACAATCAAATGGACAAGTCCAATATTTCCGTATGGACAATATTGCCTAGGAACTAGATGCAACCCACTTTGGTGGCAATACGGTCTAAGGCACTACTCGCGCAATACAGTATACTGCAGATGACTGGGCAATAGTTGTTCGATCCCAGTCAGATATACCGAGGTAAGTTTTTCTAAATGGTTTCCTACTCTCTCTCAACGCAAATGCAGGTACACTTCCTCTAAATTCAACCTTCATCTTACCTACCCCATTAGCGTAACTAACCGAATGGGTGTTAAGAAGCGGTGCTAAAAAAATGTGATGCATCATTAAATTGTAATACATACTGTGCTGAAAAACGTTTAATATTAAATAGGTTCCTATATAATGATGTTTAAGCAGACTACCTTATATGGGCTTCCAGTTTTATCCTGGGTGGGTATTTTTAAATAGTAGTATTTTTATGTGGACTTGTTCTACTACCATGACGATTACCAGCGTTAGGATAGGGTATTTAAAGTCCAATTCTCATAGGAAGGGCCTTTTAGAAAATATAAATGTATTTTTATCGGACAAAATTAGTAAAATTGTACTCTGTTATTAAAATAATTTTATAGTTATTGATAACCGGCCTTTTGGCATAGTGCTCGGAACATCTTCCTGCTGAACTAGAGGCCCCGGGTTCCATTTCCGCCTGATAACGAGGGATTTTTCTCTAAAGAAGAATCATTCACATGGTCCCCAAGGTTTGGTTAGTTATGCTTAAGCTAGATTAAGATATTCATTGACTCAATCCCGTTTTATTCACTCTCATCATCCTCTCACCTTATCGGGACATAGAAAGAGCCTCCACGGAAAGGATGTACGATTAGTACGTTCGGGCGTCCCCTGGGCAACGGTACATTAGTACTGGCTAATCTTTCCGCAAACTGAGCTACACATTGATGTGACCCATTCACGCAATTATTATTATTATTGTTATTATTATTACTATTATTGTCATAATTATAGTTATAGTTATAATAATAATATTTAGCACCACGTCTTACTACCCGTTCGGGTTATACGCTTTAAGTACTAATTACGCTAATGGATTAGGAATTGGAAAGGTTGAATTAGAGGAAGTGAACCCGCATTGGCGTGGAGGGAGAGTGGAGAAAACCACTTAGGAAAAACCACCCCCAGTTCACCCGACCGAGATTCGAACCTCGATATCCCCGTCCTCAGCGGTCGAACTCAACATGACAAGCGCGTTATCCAACTACGCCACCGAGGCGGGTCGTTATAGTTATAGACAAAGACTTGTGAGCCCGCAAACAAGCTATTACGACCGAGGGGTCACCACCTTTAGCGATGATAGTGCTAACATTTATGGGTAGCATAACGAGCCCTCCAGCCGTTAATCTCAGCTTTCTAGACAAAAGCCACTTATTCTTTATTCAAGTAGCTCCTAATTTTTACTCACGAGACTGAATTTGACCCCGTTAGAGACCCACTATTTCACAGATAAATGTTGGAAGTGCTAGGGATCAAAACTGGGACATCTGGGTCTGTAGCCAGAATTTCCGATCACTAGACTACATAAGTGGTATAGTTAAGTTTTGTTATTATTTATTTGAAGTTTTTAAAGTGCAATTTCTAAACCGAATGATTACTTCACCACATAAATACATCAAAAATCTTCATATCACATACATTTCTGGTTAAATATGTAAAAGTAGATCAAGTAATTTTTCTCGATGTAAGCCCTTCATGTGAAAATTGGACTGTAGTATGGGGTGGGATCTTTTGGGATAGGCATCTTTTGGGATAGGCTAATTTGTAATCTATGTTCTGATAAAACCCTGTACTATTGTAGGTATGGCAAGTTATTATTACTACTAATATTATTATTATTATTATTATTATTATTATTATAAAAACTACTAAGTAAATCACTACCATTTTATCATAAATACTTGAAATATTGATTATTTTATCTTTATATGACGATATGAAATATTTCAATTTTATGTTTTTAGGCTCTTTTAAAAAATACATTATAGTTTCAAAATATAATAACTTTTTATTTTACAAATACATAAAGTAATTCAGGAATATTATTTATACAAAAACTAATCGTATGATCATTAATCTGGTCGTGCTATTTTTTCTAAATAGTAAGGTTAGCTGACAAAAAGTCAAGTTGACATTAGTTTGATGCCAGGTAACGGCGCAGCTAGCTCAGGGCTGACGTGCTTGAAGTTGGTAGACTGACCTGAGCAAAGTGCACATGTATTACATTTAATTATTTTTCTGTGTGTATGCTGACACACTTATATAAACATTTTCTTCATCTGCTATTATTCTCAGTTTAATTATTCTAAGTTTCAGTTTGGCCCAATGAGCAGTTAGATGTTAATTAATAATATGTAGTTACGTAAGTACGAATAATGAAGCAATTTTCCTATTCCAAAAATTTTGTTTAGATTTTACTGTAACTAAATATTTCCCATCGCGTTTGATCTCCAGATTCTAAGTATTTTTTTTTAGTTAAGTTTGGTTTGGTGAAAATAATTGAACTTTGTGCTTCTTAAATGTAACAAAGCTAAGACAATACATGTAGGCCTCTAACATAAATTACATATCTTTGGTGAAGATGTAATTTAAAATTACAATATAGCAATAATATGCTAAATTAAATTCCAAAAAACATTTTATTTGGAATTATTGATATTCTTGACACATTTATTATAAACAGATGATAATAATGCTTTAATGATGTGTTGGTAAAGAATATTCTGGTAATCGAGACTGGGTTTTCTCCAAGTCAGATGAAATTAGTGATTATTTTTTAAATATTGGCTTTATTTTTACCTACAGCTCAAAAAATTGTAGTCAAATTTTTGTTATTATATAGTCGTGCTTATTTTAAAAGAATAACAGTTTTAAGGATCGATTATTCATGTTACATTATGATAAAACAATACAATTGTTAAACATTTTTTTAAATACTGTTAAAACCCCTGTCACAATAAATAAACGCCCGAGGGGAAATAATCAACAACACAATATACTTATGATGCACCTAAGGAGTGCTTTATGTAGCGTTGATAGAAAAAAACAACATAAACATTATTAAAATAAATATTTAGAAAGGGATTGATTGAGTCCCCCTGGCCTTAAAATGAAAGTTCAAGGAACGATTAAAATATTTGGGTGTACTGATGGATGCTTGGATGTGTTTAAAGTAATGCATATATTAATTTTAAAATTATAATATAACACATACAGAGACTACTACACGAGAAAAAGATTCAAACTTAGAATATAGGTTATGTCAAGTATATTTATACTATGGTATTCATGTTTGGCTTGAATTTGGTTGGTAGATCACAGGCTCTGATAATCCTACATAGTTTACCCTATAGGCTATGCATTAAATGCATATTTTTTTAAATCTTAAATTAATTAATTTTCCACCAAATAACAATAACTTACACAAATATATCTAGTAACTGCAGGAGATATTGTTCAGCTCACACCTGTGCTTACGAGGCATAAGGCATCGGGGTTGCAACAGACTGGATTCTCAGTTATGGTGAGCTCAGGTTCAAATCACGGATGGACTTACTGAAGGGAGGGTGGGTGGCTTTTCATGTGTGTTTTATCACAATAGTACCCCATTCTCTTTGAACAGGAATGCTGATACATTTTTCGACCCATACTTCCAATCCATACCCTTTAGAATAAGGCGTTATTAGCCTGAATGTTGAACGTAATAAAAAAGTATAAAAATACAAAGCTAGCTTCTACTTTATTGGGCTCATAATCTTTCCACTCATTCCCTTGTTAGATGGTTTTTTATTTTATAGAAACTCAATTTATAGATAAATTGAAAAGGTTGAACGAACCTAACGTAATTTGAAACTTCTATACCAAAGATTAAGTTCAACCCCATCAATAGAAGAAAACTTTCCGTGACCTGGAGTAGGGCTACAGTAAGTGGCGATCAAGCGACTTCTCGTCAATTAATTCTAAGCACTTTGAGCTAAATGGAAGCTCTAAAAGGGCCATTAAAAGTATTCGTGATTGATCGAAATACAATTCTCAAGCAAATGGGACCAAACTTGGATTTTTTTCACCTTAAATTTAACAAAGTGTTAAGGAACAACATATATAATCATAATATATTATTTAAATAAATAATATTCCAAATCGATGTGCAAGCGGTCTAAATATAAAGCTTTTTTTTTCTGATTTTGGTCTATTAGAGATGATTTTTACTTAATATTTATCACTGCCTCAAAATAAGTGCGAGAACATTTAATATAAATTTTAATTTCTTCATTCCTCTTCCGCTATCGGGAACATGTATGTGTTAGTCAGGACTGGTAGTAATACGCAAAGAGAAAAAAACTGGCACTTTTGGCAGATAGTATCATTAAATATACAATAGTAGTAATGAGAACTAAACGATCGTAGCGAGGTTGTTTTAATTTGACAATTTTTTCTGTTTTAAGGATTTTTGCCACACGATAAATGTCATATACGTGGACCAATTTTAATAAAATTAGCAGGGGCTTTTTTTTTTTTAACTTAGGCCAAACAAACTATGTACAAGATATTTCGATCTGGTTGTTTATTTAAAATTGGCTGCTGCTCAAAATTTCGCATGTTTTATTGTACCACAATAACGCTAAAAATGTGGACTAATTTTAAGGAAATTTTGCAGTGATATCCTTTGAAACTAGTAAGAACACATAATGTACAGCACATTTCGATCTGGTTGTCTGTTTCAAATTGGTGGCTGCTCAAAATTTGGCATGCTTTATTGCACCACGATAACGCCAAATGTGTGGACCAATTTCAGCGAAATTTTTCAAGAACATTCTATGACCCTAAGCCGAACGATGTATGCGCATAGTTTTTCAATCTGATAATCCGTTTCAATATGGTGGACGCTTGTTTAGTAGCTCATCTCAGGTGATTTGAATGTATAAATCCATGCAATCAATTTAATACATAGAGAGCCTTATTTTAAATTAGATACCTATTGCGAGACTCAAGTAAACCACAGGTTACTCTATATTAATATATTGTATTACTGAATATTGCATTAGTATATACGCTGTATAGCTTGATCACAAAGAACATAAATTGTACGGAACTCCGCACGGATTTTCTCGCTCTAGTGTTTAAAAATGGAGATATCTACTCAAAACTCGTAATATATGTGAAACGAAATAATATACACTAGTAAACCCAAGCATAAATTGCACTATATCTATGTAAAACATTTTATGAGTCCTGGTTTAAAATTTTATAATTTTATTTAAAAAAATATATATCCTCATTTGTATGTAAGGACCGTATAAAAAATGTCAATAATGTGTCCACAAGGGTCAACATTTCGTATTGAGATTTCAAATTTCGATTAAAATTTTCGACATTTTATTAAGTGTTTCAAATCTTAATGCCATCGTATTGCTATTAAATTACTTATTTATAAATTTTGACCAATAAAAAATGTAAATATTGACTATTGTGTCTAAAACGAAGGAGATAGATCATTGTTGTACAAACATTTATCCCAAGAGGTTTAAGGAAACACAATGAACTTTTTGAGAGACTTACTTATATTTAATTACTATATGGCTTTGGAAAATAATTGCGTTAAAACTTAAGTAGTATAACTAAAGCTCACAAAATTGTATTACTATATTTGCCAATATCTCAGAAACTGTTGGGTTTATTTAAATATATTTCGTAAAAAGTTTTTAATTTTTAATAGTACTACCATATTGTAGTGAAAAGTTATTTAGTATCTAAAATAGTTGGGGAGATACGGCAGCTTCTGCTTCTGTAAGACACCCTAAAAGTCATTTTCATTGGAAAATGAAAATATCCAGTTTATTTATAGTCTTAATCAACGCCTAGATATGAATTTTAATCAAAATCATTAGAACCGATTTTGAGAAGATTATTTTGTTTTATTTTAACCCTTACTAAACTACTCTTAATTTTAAGTTTAAACAGACACACAGACAAACGGCATTGCAAAGATCACTTTTTAGGGTTCGGGGGGTCATAAGACGTCAAAATCCATCAAAATTTCAGGTTGTTTTTTTACGGTCTCAATACTTTACCTTTTGTTTTCGAAAAAATTATATATATAATATATATATATATATATATATGCGTATAGCTTGAAAGTTATTTTTTTATAAAAATATTCTTCAAATAAAATAATTTTATTATAAATAGACCTACATATTTGTAATAATAAGTAATTTCATATCTCAAATAGTTTAGGAGATATTATAGAAAAAAAGATAATTTACGCATCATACTGGAGCCCTTAGTCATTTTTTTAAATATTGCGAGTAGCTATTTTGTTTAAATATTTATAAATGTTTAGAATGAAATTTAACCAAAATCTTTTGAGAAAATTTTCAGAAAATCATCTTTTTCTATTTTTTACTTTCCGTAAACTACCCTTAATAAAAGGGTTAGCTATCCAATTCCAAAAACCCCTCGGGGAAACCCTATGAAAACCCTAGATACTGAGTCTTAGCCTGATTGGTAAAATAGTTTAGGCTCTAATCGGAGGTACAGACAGACGGAAATTCAAAAAACACTTTTTCGGATTCGAGGGGGCCATGAAACTTCGAGATTCATCAAAATCTCGAGTTCAATTTTTTTTTAGATCACAATACTCTCCCTACCAGTACGATAGTAAGAAAGTAAATACCAACTTCATATCCAAGAAGAACTAAACATTATTTCTAATTAAAATCCAAAGAGAAATCTTAAGACTGTACGTACTGTACGTAGTAACGAAAATAATCTGACAATTATTACTATTACATGGTACACATTACTTATAATTTTTTAATATACTGAGTTAGGCTTACTGTTCACATAAACATAAGTTCAACCAGGTCTATTATTTCAATGTTGTCGATTTTTTTTTCTAAATGTGAGTTTCTCAAACATTCACCAATCGCGTTTGGGGCTATGACCTAGCCATATATTTATAAAATAAATGGTATGAAGCAATCGTGTAAAATTTCACGTATAGTCTATCTAATTTTTAACTATATTAAAAATAGGTTTTCTTAGACTACTTTAAATAAATTTTACGCAGAAAAACAAACTTATGTTTTAATTAAAAGAAACATGATTCAGATATAAATTTCAAACAAAACTGTTAGATACATTCTTTTGTTTTAAATTTCCAATAACTAGTCAGTAAGATATATCAAGCTTTTTATATTTGTCAAAATGTAAAAAAAAAGTTGTATTTATTCCAGTTACCCAACAATAACTCATTTTTTTAAATATCAATTTTGTAATTTTTAAGCTACACTTAAACTAGAGGTTATTTTACCCAAATAAAAACACGGGATTATATTTTCTCATGCAAGAAAATCCCCAAATACCAATTTTGAACAAAATCGTTAGAGATATTGAGCAATTTAAATAAATTGTCATACTTATTTCAATAATAAACTAACCTTGAAGAGTGTATATAAAATTGTTTATAATTTAATAGACTCCAGGATACCCATTTTGAAACAAATAGTAAGAAGACATGTATTAATATTTCAAATTTGAAAATAAAGTCTCATCAGAAAACTAAGAATATAATCGGTCATTCCAAATTTTGTTAGGTATTAAGTGGTAAATTAATGTAACCACGACAAATGGAAAAAAGGCTTATTTATTTATTATACTTACTTTAATGAAACAATATTTTATTACTAATAAGATTCAGTAGTATATCGTGTAGAACCAGACTGCCAAGGACGGGGAGATCGAGGTTCGAATCTAGGTCGGGTGAACTGGGATGGGTTATCTTAAAATGGTTTTCCATTCTCTCTCCACGCAAATGTGGATTCACTTCCTCTAGATTCAACATTCCTAATCCATTAGCGTATTTGGTACTTAAGCGTATAGCCCAAACGGGTATTAAGATGTGGTGCTAAGTAGAAAAAGAAAGTTAAATATACGTATGAGCAATTCGTGCACAAGAAAACTTCTCCTCCTGACTTTGATGTTCTGATTTAAACCCTAAGACTTAAAAAATAACCAAACGTATTCACTGCCATTCTTACATCGTGAGCTTTTCAAGTGGATTGTTTTATTACAACTACTCCGTATCTTCTCGTATAAATCATCTAAAATAAGAAGAAAGAAGAATTATTTCTTACTAGCCTCACTTTCAACCATGCCCTTTATTTTATATTTTTTTTTATTTTACTACCTTCTGGTAGCTTGACTGTAATTAATGGGAGGATTAGATGGCATTTCTCTTTTACAGACACTCAAAGTAATGGCGATATTTTATTTTTTACTCACGCTGTAAAAAATGAACAATAAACTGTAACAAGTGTATAATAATAAAACCCCTACTCACAATAATAAACCTTATATCTTTAAAATATTCTAGACTGCCAATAGATTCAATAACATAGTTTATATAAATCAAGGTAACATTTTTTTTAATCGTCTAGCTGCACCGAGGAATTTTTACCCCAATTCTAATATTCGTTTTTCCTCCACTTATATTTAGCCCCAAACTTTTTTAGCTAAGCAGTATATAGCTTTGTGTTAAGTAGACTTCTATAAACGCAGCTATGAAGAAGCTGTCCAGAGCGTTATGCTTGCGGTATCCATTGATAGGGTAGTTATTGACGTTAAGAAATGGATTTACACATTTAATTTTCCCTCTAGTTTTTTCTCTCTCTTTGATGCGGGTGTTTTTTTTTATAGAATACTATCTCATAATCTCTACCCTTTTATTATTACTAAATAATTAATAACTCTTCTATTGAATGTGCCACTATGAAATAAAAATAAAAAATAAATAAAGACATTTCTAAAGTCAAGTATTGTAGACATTTTGGATTACAATAATATTCCAACTAATTTTTACCTAAATGGTTTTCAACTCTCCCTTCACGCAAATGCGGTTGCATTTACTCTGAATTAAGCCTTCTCAATTTATAACTCATTAGTGTAATTAGTACATAAGCGTATAACCCAAACGGATGGTAAGACGTGGTGCTAAAATAAAATAAAAATACACGCATATGGTTCCCTAAAGGGGTAAAAATTAGAAAGATAAATATATATTTTATTTTAGCATGGCACACTACTTACCCATTAGGTAGGGCTCCACGCAAGTAAGATATAATTGATAGGAAATGTAACTACATGTACGTAAGTAGAGGGAGAGTGGGAAGCAATATAGTAAAAAAAAAACAATCTACCCGTCTGGGATTCGAGCCTCAACCTCCTCATCACTGGAAAACACATCAAGATGAGACTGGAGGTTTTGTTCACTTGTCCACCAGGGAGGCTGCAAACCTTTATAACTTAGCATAAACCGACTAATAAAGGCTCTAAATTTACGATTTTTTGTATTATTAACATTTATTTGTTTAAAATGTTTTATTAATTTCAAATACATATTATTAATAGTTCCAACACCAAAAGGGATGATTGCACGATATTTATGTAGAACTCTGACCAAGAAATCTGTGGTTCTTAACAGGTTTAGCTGTGTGATATTTTTATACAAGCTATGCTTTACAGGTGATTATTAATACATTTCTTAAAAATAATCTTTCTCTGTCCTGTATCTTTTTTAATTTGTATGTTTAGCACGAGCGTACGATCTAATGTATAAGAAGGCCTGAATAGGATGAGCTAGAGAATCACACACCCGCATTATCGTGGATAGAGTATGGGAAAATCGCATTAAAAATTGCACTAGCAAATCGCCCCCCCCCTCCTCCTTTTCACTAACCGCTCTGGATTCATACGTCGACCCTCTTTCCTAATCAACGGAAACCAAGTAAAATTAGAGTTTAACGTCTTAAACCGTCTGACCATCACTTGTGTCGGTACCTTTGAGTCTTCTTTGACTCGAGTTTTATTTACTACTCTAATTACTTTTGTTTTATCTCTCAATGATGCAGTTCACTTGAGTATTTTAATTTCCTTTCTGTCTTTCAATGAGAGGATATAATTTTACTTTGCTTCACTCACACAGTTGTTATCAAATTTTTATGATAAAGCTGTCCTTCCATTTCTCAATTATTTTTTTTTACCTTCTAAATGTATCTTTTGAAACATTTTCTTTTCATCGAACCTTCTTTAAATCCTTTATTTTCCTCTGTATTTGGTTTTGTTCACTTTTCTGTGTAGTCCGTTAGTTATGTACTGCTTGAGATTTTTTGATCTATTCTTAGTTACTTCTTCCTTTTCTATCGGAAGTTCTTTCTATTTTTATCTAGATTTATAAACTTCTCGTGGGTGTCTAGTATTTATTTATATATAACTATCTCCTACATTCCCACAGATGGTGTAATACAGGGTGATTCACTCGAGACTGAGCACATAGTATGTGAAATATAAGATATGTAAGATATAAGATGAGCGTGATCGCTCTTTATTTCCTGACAGTCCCACTTGTCATGGGCCAAGGTATGTTGTACATTATTTAAATGCGAATAATGAGTTAATTAAAAAAACAAATAGGTGTTAAATCCAGAATGAATCACCTAGTAGGTCCACATTAGACTCACTCTGATAAAGAGGTCGTAGCTCGAACTACGGTTGCGTTTATTGGGAGTGATTTTCCACATGTAATTTATCAATATGGTTTACCTATCCCTTCTAGTGGATAGTGCGGGTTCACTTCTCCTAAACTATCCTCCTCGTTTGTAATCCTCCATTAAGTAGTTAGGTTAGTTAATACATTACTCGCTTCGGTGGCCGCGGTGTCTAACGTGCTACTCTCGCAGTAGATTAGACTTCTAATAACGGGGAGCTTAAGTTTCGAATCTCGGTCGGGTTTACTAATAATGTATTTACCAAAATTGTTTCCCACGCAAATGCGGGTACACTTCCTACTCATAAAACCTTCCTAATTTCTAAAAGCTTTAGCGTAATTAGTACAGGCGTATAACCCGAATGGTTAGTAAGATGCAGTATTAAAAAAGTTAATTTATTTCCCCCATGATTCATGTCTTACTACCCATTCGGTCTACCCACATATATACACTATTGTATTATTGATGAAAAATATGGTATTTAGAGGAAATGCACCGGTAATTTCGTGGAAGGATAGTAGGCGGGAGAAACTAGCTAAAAATACCTGTCCGGTATTTGACCAACCCCGTTTACGACCATTCCTGAATAAACGAGACTGACGCCTTGGTCCGCGTACCAAACGGTACGGATATAAAAGTCGCTGATAAAACCTGTGTTACATCTTAGTAGAAAATAAAAGGCTGATGTTATAATCATTACGGTATCTAACCCTTCTCTCTCCCTCCCAACTTCCCCTTTTCCTGTTGAACTACATGTGGCTACCATTCCACGGCTGTTTGCGGTGCAAACAATGTACATTTCCATCAACTGCCTCACATTGTTTCCATTTCTCCGTTAAATAAACATGTGTTGATCAATGTACTTGTTAATAGTTGGACAAACTGTATGCATACAATATAGTATTATTCATGCCACAACATTTTCATTCGTGGGGTCGTGTTTTGAGAATACATATATAGTAGGAGTTTGATAAGAAGGGCCGTGTTTCAAAAGTTAAATAAACCTCTTTAGTATGACTATACGTCGAACCATGTGATCTGCAGCTGTCACTTTTGAAAGAGTATAAAAACCAATAAAGTAACACTGGAAAACAATCGTAAAGTGATAATTGTTGAGCACACAAAAATATGTTTGTATTTTCTAAAAGGACTTTTAAACCAGAATACACTCTAGTTTAGTTATGTTCAATATTATTTACATCATGTTATCCAAGTGCCAGTTTTGACCATCAATTAAAAGTAACTTATCTATTCATGCTTGCATATACCTATATCTAAATTATAAACATAGGTACAAGATTAAACTCCAGACTTTTGGTAATTGTTAGACTTGGTGCAAACGTTCCTGAATATATTATATAATTTACTAGCAACAATTACCCGGCTCGATGGCATAGTTGGCTAACGTGCTAGTTTCGTGTTAATTAGACTGCCGAGGATGAGGTGATCAAGGTTAGAATCAAGTCTGGTGAACTGGTCTTTCCTAAATGATTTTCCACTTTCCCTCCATGAAAATGTGTGTTCACTTCTTTTAAATTCTACCTTCCCAATTCCTAACCCATTAGCGTAGTTACAGTAGCCCCGTGGCTTCTTTGGCGCTGACTGAGAGCTGACGGCTTTGAAAAGTTACCAGGCCCTATTATTTATCCCTACGCCGAAACAAATGATCTGCAAAAATATGTGTTTAGAAGCTGTCACTTCTGACAGTCAATATGTAGGTATATACCTAAATGTTGACTGCCAGAAGTCAGCTGTGAGCTGTCAGTCAGCACCAAAGAAGTCATGGGGCTACTGTAGTACCATAGAGAAAGGGATATTTCTTTATGTTATTACTTAAGCGTATAATCCGAACGGGTAGTAAGACGCGGTGCTAAATACCAACTAAAAATTAGTTACAGTGTATTCGTAATAATACAGTAATATGTTTAATAAGTGTCTAACTACATAAAGAAGGGAAAAACATATTTTTTCTAGCTGAAGGCAGCAACACAACGATAACAGCATAGAGGATAGCTTGTCTACTTTAATTGAATACATTTGAAAATATAACTGTTTTAAACTATCTATTTTAAAAAAAATAGAGATACCCCAAATTTTTAATTAGTGAGTAAAGATGAATTATAGGCACGATAATAATAATTATTATTATTAGCACCGCGTCTTACTACCCGTTCGGGTTATACGCAGGCACGATAATTAATTTAAATATTAGTTCGACTTTTAAAGCTCTCATAGCTGTATTATTCTTACCAAATACTAATAATCCTTAGCACGTTGTATACATGTTAGAGGCCATTGTTTACCAATTTGAAATTAGAAACTTATCTTTTGTGTTAGGCATAGATGATTGATTACTAAATGAATTAAGTTTCGACAAACGTAAAATAAATCAGTTTAACAAACTATATTGAGGCATATTAGATGAAATTTTTGATATTTTGCGTATTCATTTAACAGCACAAGGTGCAAAGAACGTTCGGCATGCGACCATTTTGTTACTGTCTAGTTTAGCCCGAAATGGGGAGGAATGTAGTTTTATTTATTTTTTATTTATGAGATGTTCTTCCTCTTCACGTAAAACTAACGCCAATTGGCCATACAACATGATGCCCCAACCTCGAAATTTTCAGTATCCACATTCTTTAAATTCCACAGCAACATAAATCTACGTATCTTGATATTTATATACCGCCAGGCTGGATATGATGTAGTCATCCTAAATCATCCTAAATCAGGCAATCCTCCTCGCCTTCTTTGTGGACAGTCTTGCATGATTTAGATAAAATCATTCTTTTTTTGTTATGTAAACCACAATTTAGTAGACATTGTTTGCGGCTATGTTTTTTTTAAATCCATGAGTGTAAACAATTTTAAAGAGACTAGCGATAAAAATTAAAATCGTCCTCAGTGACGAATATATTTAATTGAAAATTAAAATAAATCAAATAATATTAATTACGTATTCTTAATCAATATTATTGGTAAGAGTCCCATTTTAGTAAACTTGCTGTAATTATACTATGTAACTTTATTTTACTATATATAACATATATTATTAACATCACTGTGTTTTAGTGATCAGAGCTCCAAACTACAAATACAGAGGTCCCAGGTTCGTTACCCGGTGCTCCCAAAATTTATCTGCGAATCAATGGGTCTGAGACGGGGTCATATTCAGCCTCGTGAGAACAAATGAAGAGCTACTTGAACAGAGTAGTAGTAGTCCCAGTTTAGAAAACTTAAGATTAGCGGCCAGAAGGCTTGTTGTACTGACCACATGACAGCTTCTATCCGCGAGGGTTGACACTATCATCGCTTACGGTGAAAGCTGCTCGTTTTGAATATCTCTCTTTCGGGCTTACACCATGGAGTTTAAAAAATATATATATTATAATTTATCCTATGTTTGAGTGCATGTGTGGGCACTTAATTAAACCTTAATGTGGAGATTTAATAAACATGTTTTATAAGCTAATATATTGAAGTTAAAGAATGGTATCTTGTTCAAATAAACTATTAGAAAAATATAATCCCTTGGTATATTAATTGTTAAACCCTTGCATCTTAAGATTGTCCAGGATTATTCATTTTTCAAACCAACAATTCGCCAGTACTTATAATGTTTTTGTTAATTAAAGTTTATTAGGCTTTGTGTTAAAAACACGATAATAAAGTTGAAAATGAAAACTGATTTAATATATTTTTGGTTATTATTTTTCTATATATACCTTCCTGTCCCCCCTCTCCATTGAATATGCCTAATGGCCGTAACTCGCAACTAGTTTCGGAGCAGTTTACAAAATCTTCAAGCTCAGCTTAATGTTAGGAAAGTAGAATTACGTACTTTATGTACACACATATATATATATATATATATATATACTAAAAAGCATTAATTAGCTTGGTTTAGAATCAAGTTGAGTTGCCTTGCGAAGGTTCAATGTCTTAGTTAGTGAATAAGGGCTGCGATTAATCAAAAATATAAAAACCTGTCGGAATTTAGCAAAAAGGCTAAAATATATATTACTATTAAACTTAGTTACCCGCATCGGACTTAACGTCAGAAGCGTCTGTGTTGGCTTAACGATGACGGGAAGGTTGGGGGTTTGTATCTCGGCCGGGTGTACTGAGTGACTTAATGATTAGGTTTCACTCACCCTACACGTAAATGTGGGTACATTTCCTTTTAATAATAATACCTTCTCCCCCGCTAGTGTAATTAAATGCCCGTATCAGTAATAAGAAGCAGAGTAGGGAAAGCTAAACTTAGTCGGTTCTTTTTCTCAAACTGGTACATTGATGGTTTTGCCTCGGTTTGGTGTATTTGAGCTAAATTTATATATAAGTTCATATATAGATATAGTCTTCGACACTGATAAACTTCCTGTTAAAATAAAAAAAACTGTTTTTACTTTAGTCCTTATTGATTCTTTTTTATTAATCCTCGATGATTATTTGCAAGTTTACACGTCCTCCATTTCTTTTCTCTATTGTAATTAATGTGAAAGCGCTAACTCCCAGCAGGTGGTTTAAAACAAACAACAGAGTTTCTACGAGGTGGCGTATTAAACCCTGATTGACAGGCCAATTTCCATGGTAATTTTACTACTTCCGTTTGAGTCGATATAGCTTGAAGATTGTTTCCACAAATTTTTACGGGAAAAAAATAAAAATCTCCATTAAAAACCTTACATCCTGATTAAATCACTTTCTATTAATTATAAAAACGATCGTAAAATGCATCATTTTTTAATAAACACTGCAATTTTAAATTAATAAACCGATCTCTCTATTGAAAATACATAATCATTTAATAATAAGCAACATTAATTTATTTAATTAATATTAATTCTGATATGTTAATGACTAAGCCAGAAAGCGAAATTATTGCGGTCGCACAGTAAAAATGACTGATATGCGACCGAAATTCTAGATGATCCAATGATGATATATTTTTGATTTTATTTATTATGACTTTATGGAAACTTTTCTAAATTAAATTTGGAATTATGTAACTAATTTTTGTATGCAGATGATTTTAAAATTAACTCAAAAAACACATTTTTGAAAATGGTTGGATTAAAAAAGAAATACAATCTACGTTTTGTGTGAAATTAACAAATATAATATTTTTAATGACGTAAACCTATTCCCTTTGCCCTAAATCGGTAATTATGTACATAAATTTAGTTTTATTACAAGATAGGGTAGGCAACCCCCACCACACCTACTCAAGCCGAGAGAGAGAGTTTCTCTGTCGAACCCAAGTCATAGATTCAGTCGGCAGTAATACTATTGTTCGCTTGACAGGACAACACTAATAGCCCTGAAATCTGTCCAGAGTACCAGTTAGAATATTTCAGCCGTATTTTTTTTTCATAGTCTTAAAAAAATCTTTGCAAGCAAAATATATCTTATAAAACTTTTTTTTTCAATAGGGATTTTTAATATGTAATTTTTGAAAACAAGGATTATACAGCACATGACTTACAAACTAGCTTTTAACTATGACATACATAGCGAGTAATTTAGCGATTTACTAAAGTTAAATTACCGACTTGACCTGGAATCGAAACAGGGACCTTTAGCATAGTAAATACACGAGCTATCGACCTGGCTAAAGTGTCAGTTAAAATATAATGAGAACCGTTCTATGTAAAATATGATAAGCCACTTTAAATAAATGTTAAAAATAAAAATATGAAGATCATAGTATAGCTGTGGTAATTTAATATTAAATACCAAAATTAGATTCAAATTTAATGTTGCACAAGTTGACGCACCTTATGATGGATGTATCATATCAGGATATAACAACTCCAAAGCACTTGCCATTTTCATTATATACGCCGTGGCATCCGAATATAACACCAGGGCCTTCTCTACGTGAGCTCACCTAGGTAACACACTTTCAATTCATCATTCACGAATCTTGCAACATGATACTTATGTTCCCGCACTTGTCAGTAAATCAAATATGGTTTGGAAATATCCTTAGGCTCTATCTTAGCTACCACAAGGTTCACAATAAAAATACCCTAAACATTCGTGATTTCATCCACAGCGACCCATATGA
Organism: Timema californicum; assembly: GCA_902141385.1. NCBI lineage: Eukaryota > Metazoa > Arthropoda > Insecta > Phasmatodea > Timematidae > Timema > Timema californicum. The sequence continues at coordinate 337,017 of CABFOW010000038.1, read as the reverse complement.
AGGCATATTTTATGTAATTTATTATCTTTTTCATTTTTTCCTCATAATATACATGCAAATAACTTTTTCTTAGTATTGAATGATCAGGAATTTGTCACTTTCATTAGTGTCACAAGAAGGATGTAAATTCAGGCACTTGGAATTTTAAAACATGGGATGTTCATAGCGACCATTGCACAACACGAGTCGTTACAGAATTAGTTTATTTAACTGGAAAGAAGGCAACTGCATCTTTTTTTTTTAATTCCTTCGAATGACTCAAGATTTTTTTCCGTAAGAAGTTAACACTACACATGTTGCTCCAATTGTGATTTAACGGAACATCTAATATTTTTGTTGCAAGCTTGACACATTGCAACTTTACTGTAGGTTGTGAAGGAGTCGTTGATCCCAGCTTATTATTCTAATTTACTAATCTGCAAGACTCGGCTGGTGTCATGGTGAACAAAAAATAAAAAATCTGAGGGTAGCTTACTGTTAGACTTTCACTTTCAACCACTCATGTGAGACTAAAATCACTTGGAGATATTACAAGATAATAATTTAGGTCGTTGGAGGGGAGGCTTGTTCCAGACCGAAACTCATTATATATTTGCAAAATTCTTTAAAAAATGCATCAAAAGGTTCATTGTGCGGATAAAAGACATGTACTTAATGGAAAAACACTTGACTACCTGAGTTAGAGCTTACCCCTTTCAATAGTTCATTGAAAAATTTCTTTCAACTCATTTATGCAAACCAAACAAAATCAACCATTGTTTAAATACTCAACAAATTTTCAATTAGTATAAAAATATACTAAAATATCACAAATTAGGTAGCTATATGTAAAATAACTTGAAATATAATTTAAAACATATCAAAAAAGAAAAAATACATAAAATGATAGTCAAATGATATTTAATTTTCTTTTTATATATTATATTAAACCTAATATGGTGATTCGTTGAGATTAACATTTTCTGAGCATCAAAATGGCAAGGCATAGAATATGTATTTACATAGAAATCCCAGCTCTAGTAATAACTTACAGAGTTTTGTAGCTTTACTCTTTTCCTAAAATACAACTATTAAAAATGTATTTAATTGTAATGGCTATTATATATTTCTATATAATAATTGTGTTATGTTCCTGTGATCTAGTGCAATAAGAGACAAACACGTGAGTCAATTGGGCAACTAGAGCATGCATCTTCAAAATTTGTTCAACATTAACGATTTCTAATAAAAGATTTGGTAAAAATTTGTATTTTTTACACATTGGAGTAAGAATTAACTCGAGTCCAAAGATACAATAAAAACTTTTAAATCAGTCCGAGAAGTGAAAAAACATTTTCACGCCAAGACCAAGATTTAAAAAATTTAAAATCATTAAATTAATTAAACGTTACATATTCAAATACTGAGCTCATAACACAACTCCCTCCTCCTCTCTAGAATAAGTTTTGAGTACAACGTTCTCTCTATCACCCTTTTCCATTTCTCTAATTAACTTATTGTGACTACTAATATTAAATGGATATTACACGTATTATTATCATATGAATGGGATTTATTACAGCTTCCAATCCTTAATATAATTATTATTAGCTTCCATTGGTAGTTCAGGGGGTGGAGGGCAGCCACCCCTAAAACAATCTCTTTCCAACCAAATGCCCTCCCACAATAAAAAATTACATCTAACATACCTACTTTACTTACACCGTTATGAGATTAGCTCCTGAATATACTATGTACTTTTATCAAATGAGGAATATATGAATAGAGGCTACACCTTTATTTCTATGCATTTATCTACACTGTAGAATCATTGGTCCCCACACTTCTTGAATGGCGTATTGCCCAAACAATTTCCGTGAGTGCCACCAAGATTGTGCTGAATATTTAATATTTAGGTACATTTTAATGGCACCCATGAATATAATGACACAACACCGTTTTTAGATTAACAGTTTTTACTTATCATTATATAACTTCTACTTAATCAATACGGCTAATAGGGCCCACGTATCAAAGAAATATAAAAAATACTCATATTTACCCTTCCAACAACTGTTTAAATCTCTTTTCCTTTTGTTTTGGCTTGGTCGTAATATATTTTTACAACTTGAATTTGCTTGTTTTGTTTGGCTTCTCACGGTGTACTACCTGGAATAATTATACGTAACACTGGTAGTACGCGTACCACGGTTTGGGAACCGCTGCTCTGGATAACTAAGCCGAATACTTGGCACGTCATCTTACTAAGCTAATTGTTTAATTCCTGTTGGGAGGGTAAATTTATCATATTTTATTAATTTACAGTCTCGAGGTCTGTCCTAGGATTACGCTAGCATGTAAGTCGTGTGCTTACATAGTCACTTTCTAGTGTAGGTATTCATAAAGGTATAATTTAAACAGCTTCTAAATCATGTGCTAGTATAGCCAATTTTCAGCATGTTTAGAAAGTGCATGAATAACTTTCCAATTGATTTTAAAAACCTAGGGAATCATTATATTATGCAATTAGTGACAAATTTGTTTTTCAAACAACATAGCAATAAGCAATAGGCAATAGGTATATGATAATATGTTTTCATTAAACGCAGAAATAAAACAGTTTCAATTTACTAGAAAAATAAAACAGTTTTCTAAGTAGGATATATTAGAAATATGAACAAAGTGTATTCAATGTAGCCTGTTTATTCAAACACTCTGAACCCAAAACTTCAGGTAGAGTCGGCCGACCGGTCTCTGCTTTGTTTGTCATTCAAAATACAGAAAACCAATCAACCAAAAGAGTGACACATGCCAGGGTGGGGAAAGTAACATAGTGGTTTATTTACCCTCCTCAAGCAGTTCGAGAAGAAAGATAAGACCCAAAGGAAATTTAGTCTTCGATTCTGTCTCACCTCTTAAATGGAGTATACATCGTTAGAAATAAAAATAATAATAAATGGGAACACCTCATGGATTATTAACTGGAATATTGAATAAACGATTACGATTGAACCAGAATTAGCATTATTCACACAGCAATCGTGAAATTGTGATCAGTTAAATGAATTAAATGAATCAGAAATAAATTCCTCTATACGCCAGGAAAATAGAGGTAAGATAAGGCCGAATCGCCAATATCTATAGCATTAG
>CABFOW010000038.1:254053-333813 GCA_902141385.1 Timema californicum | reverse complement strand
CCCCCCACCAAATGTGTTTTATTTAAATCTTAACAGTTATATTTCAATTTCATTGTAATTTTTAAAATATGGTAAATGGTTTTAAATTACGTTACAATACGAAGCCTCGTTCAAGCTGTTATACCTACCTAAGTTACGCGTTATTTGTGGGATAAGACGGGCTCTTAGCAACTTTTACATTAAGTAATGTTTCTAAATAAAGTCATGGACGAGAAAGATTTTAGTATATCATAAATAATATTGCCGTGATAAGACAAAGAGAACACTTCGTGTTCCAATGTCCAAGTGTCTTTAAAAAAGTATATATATATTAATGATTTTTTTTGCTCCACCATTATCTGAGTCAAATGTAAATGTGTAGCGTGTCAATCATATAAAGTTGACACCTACACAATTATGCTAAGTAAAAATACGAAGTTATAGTAATTATATTGGCAGAATCCAAAGAAGAGGATTAGATTTGAAATATTTAATAATTATATCCTTCAAAACCTACTGTTAACGACTGTTAACGACTGTATGGACTCGGATATGATCCACGTGCTCTCAATAGAAAATAATACAAGTCATTTTAATAATACAAAACAGCTTAAAAATACTAAACTTACAATATTGGAATCCTAAGAAGATATTTAAAGCTAATACATTCAGGAATAATATGCTTCAAAACTTACTCACCGTGGCTGGATGGGATCGGATAACGCCAACATGCCTTCTAGCATAATATAGAACACTAATGGCAGAGTGCTTGCTAAAGTATCCACTTACTTCTCCTTCTGTCTTAGAAAATAACTAAATCTATGCTAGGTTCGCTCCCCCGACCCTCGAGCACCACTGTCGTGGCAGCGTGTCTTCGAACCTCCCCTTTTCCACACCCCGTGAGCTCCCCTGAACCGCTGTGCTATCACGTCTTTCTCTATTTCTTTTTGTTCCGTTCTAGTCCAAAAAAGGGTATAAAATAGCTACTCTCATATTTACAAAATATTATTCTATCACATCACGTCGTTGACGAAGGAACTTCTCTCCACGAAGGGACCGATGGCCATGGAGTATAGGGTGTGGTTCTCACCACCGCGCCACTAAGGAAAACCTCTCTCCACGAAGGGACCGGTGGTCATGGAGTATGGGGCGTGTCATTCACCGCAGCACCTCTGAGAAAAAAAAACTCTTCACGAAAGGACTGGTGGCCGTGCAGTATTGGGCGTTGTACTCACTGCAGCGCCTCCGAAGAAAATCTCTCAACACGAAGTAACCGGTGGCAATTATGTGTTGGACGTGGTTCTCACCGCCACACCACCAAGGTATATCCTCTACGATTTCTTAAGTATTGAGGCGACGTCCATTTAACTTATTGTTTAGTTAAAAGATTAGAAATTGTTTATTTAATAAGTCCAACTGACTTATTGTTTAGTTCAGACTTAGTATAGTCGAGGCGACTATTACGACTATTTTTACTTCTTGTTTCAGTCAGTATGACTAGATTTTGGTTTTGTATTATTAGAACTCTGTTGATGTTGTCACAGTAACTCTAGTGTTGCTCAAGTCCCTCTGACTCATTATATTGGTCCAAGCGGCCATGTTTTTCCTATATCCATATGATATAGCTTCGATACAGGAGCCTTGAGCTCCAGATGTAATGAGGACTTAGTCCAAATGGTTGCTATTCTCAGCGAGCACGATATTTCTCTTTTGAGTCCTTAGAACTACACAATTGTTTTTATGGCTACAACCAAGTTGTCTATCCTTGTTTTAGGACCCAGTCGGGGTTAGTTTGTTCAATGTATTGAATTATCCTTGTTGTCACGCTTCGCGTGCGGTATTAGCTTGGGTATGTAAAGCAGGGAGCTCCGCTTTTTTCTATATAGGGTCCGCGCGGATAATACCTTTTTCTCTTTGCCCGTTTTTGGTACCTATTGTCTGAGTATTAGTCTTGTATGAATTAGATTATTATTGTACGCCAGGGAGTGGGTCAGTAAATACATGAACTATTGAATGCTCTGACAGTACCAATAGGAAAGAACCGGCCATAGTACTATTATGTGTAGACACCTGTATATTAGCCATCTACCATTGTAATCCAATAACCTTTCTATTGAAATTCATTATACCATGTCTCTTAAAGAATTTTCTTTTGTTCCAATCAAGCAAGCTAGTTTAAATTATAAATGTGTTAACAATACGATATGTATATAATTTCCAGTTTGTTTATAATTATCACACTATCTTTCTTTTAGAATCAACTGACCGTAGTCTGGTGTCAGTCCAGCTGTTTTGTAATTGAACATTGTTCTTCAAGCTTACTGCATTTGATCTTGCCCGTGTTGCGACAAGAGAGTATTATTCTGGAACTTCTATCTTATGTTTTCGTATATCTATTGTAATCAATCATATCTTTTATATTTCTGTTGTAATAAATCTATTTTTGTTATTGTAATCTTCTTATCTATCTTGTTTAAATAATTCCCTTGTATACCCGGTAGAAAAGTATGGTTTAAATATATATATTTGTATTTACTACTTAATGTGATGTCCTTAAAATATAATAATTATTGAGGTAAATACATTCAGCATAGCTACCAACTTTATCCGGTCAATACGTGGAAATTAGTGGCTCAGTGTATGGTACGTTTAAATCATTTTTACACTTTATTTATCTTTTTGCAGAAAGCTACATTCTTGCACATAAATCTCACGCAAATTATTTAGACAAAGTAGGATATATGCCGAGAAAATTTAAGTAACCCTTTTCACTGTTTGTAAATATATTGTTTGCTAAAATTTAATTAGTTTTATATATTTTCTTTTTAAATAAATAACTGGTGAATTAATGGTTCGATATAAGTTATAGTTTTTAGAATTGTAAAGACAGTTTAAGAATAGATAAGATAAACATGAAATAATATTCTTGACTTTATATTTAAAGCATTAAAAACAACTTTTATTTTTTTAACATTAAGATCACTTCTAATTTTATTAAAAATGAATGCAATGTGTGTGCATTAAAATTATTGTTTATTGTTTGAGGAGACTTGGGTTTAGTTTAATTCATACCCGCGTCGGTGATTGAAATCTTTAGGGCAGCATGGTCCAACTTTTCTTTTTCCAAGGGCAAAATCTGACCATCAGTTTGTACCGCGGGCCGAAGATAGCCTATATTTAGTAATTACATCAAATTAATGTAAATCTACACATAATAATTAATAAACCGTTATTTCCAATAATTATACATACATTGCACTTTTGGTTGGTAAAATCTTTCAAATTTTACTGTTGAATTTGTTTATCCTCCAAAATCTGTAAAATGAAGTACAGTATGCACACACATAGACCTTCACAAGACATCTTGGCATTATAATTATTGTATTTATAAATATTATTACTATTCAAATAAGGGAAAAGGTGTCATATATCTGTTTTGGGGGCCCGGGGTTCAATCCTTGGTCCCTGCACAGATTTATCTGATTACCAAATCCTTCCTTCATCTCTGACAAGACGTGTATTAATCACAACTTGTGAATGTGTGTAATTCAAGGCCTCCACAGTGGTTCGGATCCCACGTTAAACTGTGGGTGCTCCATTTCATCTCACAATCACTCTACCATTAAACATTAGCGTAAGTGCCGATTACGGGAATACCGAGGTTCGAATTCTGGTTGGATATACCGAGAGTGGTTTTCCCTAAATGTATTTCAAGTTTCCTCCACACAAATACAGGTACACTTCATTTAAATTCAACCTTCCTTACCCCTACCACATTATCGTAGTTGATACATAGCCGTATAATAACATTATCAGATGGTATTTAAGACGCGGCGCTAAAAACACTTTATCTCAGAATTGATTTGAGAAGTATGAAATCAATAACATTGAAATTTTGTATAAAAAGTGTTTGTTTTTTTCTTTTTCTGTATCAACTCTTTTCTCCTTTATAAATGACTCGATGAAGAAAAATACTTTTTTGGCTTTCAAGATTCTGTAAATCTTTATATTGGATCTCAATCTATTTTATTAACGTCTTAATCGTTATTTTATTATGTGATCCTCTTCAATTCTCTATTCCTAAATGTCTCGTTAACTATACCCCTAAAAAGCCGGACTATCACATCTGGGATTCTTAGAGAGCTAGTGTTCCCAATCAAAATCAATTTTTTTTTTACGCTAATGCGATAGACATTATCAAGGTGAAGTTTTAGAGGAAATATACTCGCATTTGAGTATAGAGAGAGTGCAACACCATTTATTTTTCTAAACCCTTTTAGTATATCCAACCGGAAAAAGTAGGCTCTATTTACTTACACCTGCAGATTAGAGGGATGTCTTAGAGGCTTTGACCATACGACCACAGAATTGTTTGTTTTTGTTTATGTATAATATATGTTTATAAATAGATATAACTGTATGCGTGTTAGTATATTTGCTGTCTTCCAGTTTTTCGCTGAACCTAAGTTAATTGGTTGACATTTTTACACCCCTAAAATAAGGTCAGTACTGTTATTCTGATACTAAAAATAGCTATTGAATTAAAGAATTTGAATATTGTTGATGTTTCAAGACTACAAACTATAATTATGTTTTTTTTACCACCATATATTGTTAATTTTAAAACCACTGACTGTGTGCCTTTTGCCCGTTCGTGTTTTTGATGGTTAAAGCCACAGCGTCCCTTTTGGATTGATATATGGGTGTGATCGTGTCAACCCCACGTCCTCAGGGACTCACCTAATCAAAATCCAGACCAACAAACCTTAATTTAAAAAACATTAAAAAAACACTACCAAGGCAATATTCGTTTTCTCCCTCTTTCTTCACAAAGATAAAAACAGTTTTCAGTTTACAATTAAAAAAATGGAATATGGGGTTAGAAGTGGAATCCTTGAAAACAAGCTTTCTTTAAATAGCTTGGTTTTTTTAAATACCAGGATCATAAACCAACAACAAGGTCTCTTTGTCGAGCAATACTTATCATTGTGTGTGTGTATATATATATATATATATATAGCCAATAATGTACTTATACTGGTTTTAAAAATAGGTTAGAGATATCATACAAAGGGGACGTGAGCCTTATATATTTAGACAGTATTATAAGAATTATTTGTAACGATTATAAAGACTGGGTTGGATGACACGTTAGTGGTTTTGATTCTGATCAAAAAGGTCAAGGTTCAATCGTGACTGGTTACTTTGAAATGTACAGTATATTACAACATAATAACTATTTATTTATCTCCAGGTAAATACCTTTATAAATTTATTTATTCACCACGCTAGAGGCATAAATAATAATGACTCTAATGGGGTAGGGATGAGTAAGAAAGCATTTTAGAGGAAATAAACCCGCATTTGCGTGGAAGGAGATTGGGTAATCATTTAGGAAAAATCACCCTCAGTAGACCCGGCTGGAATTCGAATCCTGATCTTTTCACTCACCAGTCTAATATGATATTGGCACACTAGACCATTCGGCCACTGAAGCGGGTACTTATGTAAACTCCTTTAATAACCTTCCCTTACCTTATTTCATTAAATTATATTATCATTGCTTATACACATTGCGTATTGTAGTATTGTTAGTATGGTTTAGTGATATCATTTGCTAAGAGTGTTTCATATATAACTATCGAAACAAGATTCTAAGGTTAAATGTATATAAAATGTATCATCACTCTTTTGTAAAATTGAAATAAAATCAACTTAAGTGCAGTGTGTTGAAACTTGGTTCCACACTTCAAGTTAATCAGTATCACTACTCGTGTAACACATTTTAGCCATAGGCCTAATACATAATCTTGTTTCTTTTTCTGTAATTTTTCCTAACTGCCTTAGTGTTTTTACCAGTATATAATGTTGTCTTACAGAAGCTGGGATTTTTATTTAAATTAACTACTGCCCACTTTTCATATTTTATTGCTCCCTTTGCCTCTCCCTCCCCCTCCCCCGACCCTTCCAGAACCAACACCAACACGAACTCTCTCATGACCTTTCCAGAAACTACCCTCTCCTCCCTACTAAGGCAATCATTCTCCTCTCCAACAACGTGAACTGGTGGTGAATTGCCAGTCTCTTGCTGTCAAAACTATCTACTATGAAACATGTTGTTGGGGCAGTATTTTATCTCAAGTTTAAGAGGAGGGATGGGGTTTTCCCACTCTGTGTTCTAGAGTAGAACAATGGTATTCAAAGTTTTCTCTCAGTGTATCCCTTGAGAATTAACATTTACCTGGAGAAGCGTTTTACAAACTGTTCTCTACAGTGCCCTTGGGCAGGTAGGTTTTGAATATTAATTTGTTTCTCACACTATAAAATAGCATCAGTAATCAAGATTGCCATTTTTTTTTTCAAATCTGAATAAATAACTTATACAAAAATTGCAGCAATAACATATGATCTTTTCCTTTTGTTTTATATTATTATAATTGGAAAAATTTAATATTGGTGTAAAAAAAATTGAAAGCTCCAGCACGTGTTATTTTTGTATGGTACAAGGGCTCCCTCAGTCTTAAAGTTGGGGAAGCCCTGACCCATATTACCGTTGGTCTAAGCGCTTTTAAGTATTAATATTAGCAGTTTTAAGCCTGTCTTTGATAGGATGGTTTAATAGGTGACCTGGTGGTCTAGGGGTAAGGTGTCAGACTTCTGTGCTTGGAGTCCGGGTTTCAATCCTCGGTCCCGGCAGAGATTTATCTGATTGCCAAACCCTTCCTTCACCTCTGACAAGACGTTTGTTAATAACAACTTGTGAATGTGTGGAATGCAAGGCCTCCACCGTGGTTTGGATTCCACATTAAACTGTAGGTCCTCCATTTCACCTCACAATCACCCTACCATTACACATTAGCGTAAGTGCGTACCCGAACGGGTAGTAAGACGTGGTGCTAATAATAATAATAATAATAATAATGATGATATTAATAATTTTAATGATGATTATGATAATAATAAGATGATTTAACTTAAACTGAGTATGCTATGTCAGAAGTTGGTAAAAAAAAATCCTATCCACTGACACCTTATTCATCTATGTAGGCTTTGTATTAGTTGAGTAAAAGGGATGTTGACAACAGAAATAATATATAGGATATATAATAATAAGTATTAATAGCACGAGCTATCTTTATTCACTATATCAAGTTGGAGAAGTTTTTATAACGGAATCATCTAGATTTAAATTTCCAATACAGATAATTTTACATGTCCCACATCAGTGGACATGTCGACCAAGACATCAATTTCTTGTCTGAGTTTTCAGAATGATGTATAGGCTGAGATTCGAGTCCTGGCTAGGTGTACTGAAGATCTCTTCCCTAAATAATTCCCCACACTATATTTGTTTCTATTTTTAATTTATAATCCCCACGAAGAGTACAGGCAGATACTAACACGTTGTGTATGAAAAGTATTTTAGACTTAATCTACAACACTCGTCCCCTTCCCGTGACATTGTGTTTCGAGTGGTCAACCACCAGTCTAGGGAACACTGGTTTGATTTTGGGTGTTGCTAACGAAGATATTTACTTCTTGGATACAAATTAGTCCTGCTACCCCATTATTATTTTCACAGTGTTTAAATACCCGTTCAGTTTATATACTGCACATACATCAATAACGTTAATATGGTAGGGATGAGGAAGGTATAGTCTAAAGGAAATGTACTTACATTTGCATGGAAGCATATTGGCAAACTATTTATTAAAACTACCCTCAGTACACTTTGTTAGGATTCGAACCCTAACATCCCCGTCACCAGCAAACAAATCTGAATGAGTTTGAGCATTCATTAAATATTTAGACACCAGGGCTGAATATGAAGAATAAGAGGTTCTGTGTAAAATTATTCTAGTTTTTAAGTAATGTTCTGACATTAGGTCTGTGTATTTATTAACTGAATGCTTAATCCTCTTTTGAAACATCTTCAATCCTTTGAATAATAAATCTGTAAGTTAAGAATCTAATAAATGTACAGTAGAAGTACAAGCGATACATACAAATATACACACTATGATGTGTTTTAACATATAAATACTTAATATTAGAGAGGATTACTTTGGGAGCTAAAATGAGGCCTTTACGTTTATAGCTGATTTGATCCTTTTTAATTTGTTTGTAGCTTTTTTTCTTGACAAGCCAATATTCACCGAAAAGTTTTTGTTTTATACTTATATTAGGAATCCTTGATGTATGTTTGTAGTTCGCCGAACCTTCCCGCACAAATGATATATCTCACTAACTCCTGGAGCCGAAAATATGGTTTACGAATCACGCGAAAGAAAAGTTAGTTGGGTTAACCAGCGATAAATAATAATAATTTCATGATAAAATAAGAAACCTTCAGTATTAAATAATTATATCATAAAATTAAGATAAATTAATCTGTATTTATTGAATAAATTACATTATATTTAGCTTAAACGATAATCTATAATCAGTTGGAAACTGAATCTTTTCAAACTGATCAGTGACATGGGGGGAAAACTCTGCTGCTGCCATATTCATGCAACGCTAACAGAAGGAACGCCTCCAGGGCTATTATAACCATTCGACGCAAAGTTAGTTGCTACCGCTAGTTGGCTTCGTTTTCAAAGAAAATATGTGTGTTTAGGTTCTTATGACCACCACACTTTATATCGTCCGCTAGTTTTAGCTTAAATTTTGCTTCTAGCGTCAACACACAAAATAAAATCAGTTTGCATCAACAGTTGGCAACACTTTCTCAAAGAATACTACCTTTTAAGAAGCTATAAGCTAGAAATTAGGTACATTTATTTCAAGAATGCTGGTATTCATGACTGAAAATTATTCGCTTATTTTATTTTCCCAATTATATGATCACATCTCACATTATTTTCAAGAATGATTTAACCTAGCTTAATTTAATAAATCTCTTGCATCATTTTGTTTGCCTAAGGTTTGAAATGAAAAAATACCAGGCCTACATTATTCAATATACACAATATATTTTAGTTACATAATGTGAAATATGCATTCAAATAGCAATGTCACAAGGGGAAAGGAATTAGTATGAGAATTTTGCCAATAATGTGTAGTATTAAGTAAAAACAACGGCATGTATTATATATAAATTGTAATTTTCTGTGTCTTCTGAATCTTGTTTACATAACGTTATCAAGATGTATAAACATCGTGCTATTTGCTGGGCGCCACTCCTAGGATCTAGGAGAAAAATAGTAATAATAAAAAAAACATTTACCTCGGCTAGTTCAGACAGTGGCACGAAGAGACTCAATACTCGAGACCACTGGGGAAACTTAAAACTAAAACATGAACAACCTAACAAAAAAATGGATTGTTGGAAAAAAATGTAGTAATTTAGACTACTATAAAAATGTATAAAATAAACAATTATTGGTACTTTTTACCACATCCCAATCCTACCTATGGAATTCCAGATAGTTATAATTTTAATTTTACAAAGTATAGATAGTATTGTGAAATAAAAGGAAGAGAGAGAAAAAAATCAATAAAATTAATATCTATACATAAAATAAAATGTTAAATAATTATCTGAATTAGATAGTTTTTCTGAAAGTTCTTACATGAATTCTGATTTTTGATAAAAGAAAAGAAAAAATACGAGTTTTAAGTTTGAAGAGTTGGCTTGACCTCATCCATGAATTAGCCCATGCTGAAACACCAACTTCATAAATTTGTTTCACTTTAGTAATGCTAATTCTTTCACAATTTAAATAAAAATAAAAAGTCTAGTTCTCGCACATACACTTAGCTTTCCATTTTGATACTCACTCTTTACTTTACAACCATTACTTCACTTTAAAATAAATTAAATTGAGAGCTCCACAGATTCAGCTCCATGTTAGACCAACACCGAGGAAGAAGACCCAGTCTCCTCTAGATAGTCTCCAAAATCAAATTTAAATATTTTCTATTCTTTACTTCCAAGTCCAAAGAAAAAAACTAATATATAAAAATAAAAGATAAAATGTTGGCTATGGACTAGGGATAAAAATCAAATACAATTCAAGTTTATTATAAATATTGAAATATATCACAATGAATGTGAACAATGTTTTCTTAAGGAATTAAATGTTTATTTCTAACTGTCAAAATTGAAAAGCACGCTAGTTTTGAGTTATTTACATCTTGCCTTGTTTCCTCTTTTTTCTTCTTTTACAAGCACGAGACCCACCACTCACTTGTTTGACAGATCTGCGCATGCGTTGAAATCAATCATGGCCTACGTTCATTATAATAAGTCAACAAACTTCTTAAAAGGATAATTAATATGTTTAATAAAAGGTGAGTGTTCTTTCTTAAATCAAAATTCCTTATTTAAATTATTTAATACAATGTTTTACGTTGTTCCTTGTGTCCCTTTATTTGATTGAATGGATGTAAATAGTATTATGTGTAAGGCCAGCAACCAGCGTACTAAGCGGTGGCCGAACTTTTAAATGTTTAATTTAACATTAAAATAAATGGGAAACTATTCACAAAAAGTAGAAAATATAGGGAAATACATGTTAGGGAGGCAAATAACATTAATTTTGTAATGTGTATGCTTTACAACCTAATGCTTTATTCTTCATATATTTGTGTTGATACTGGAACAAGTGTAATATGTTGTGTGAAGATCTTAGAAGGTAAAACTAGTTATTTAAAGTTGATGAAAGCGTTCAAGAACTCCCAAAAATAGTTTTTACATTCAATATTTTCGACAACTTAATGTCAACACAATGGGTAATTATGCCCAGTCGGCCTACTAAGTTAACAATAAAGTGAACGGGAGGGTGGTTTGGATAGTTAAATATGATAAAATGCATATTTTATTTAAAGGGAATTCTTGAGACTTTAGTTAAGGGATTAAGAATATAAGAATATTATATTTCTTTATAATGAGTTGTTTGCAATTTATTCACTTCAGGATAACTAGGTCTAACTACTAATTATCAGTTTCAGATAGATTTAGTAATCTTTTATTATTAAAAAACTTAGGCCTAAACATTGAGTTAGTGCCTAATATGGTTATTTCCAGTTTTGGGTGCAATATTTAATAGGCCTACAACTCAGATTAATGTGGATAGTAATTACTACTGTATGTACAATTTATTTTAATAGGATTATATTATTAAAGTTTTTTTAGCAATATTAAACAGATTAGGCCTATATTTTCACTGTCTTGTCAACTGGTCTGTCCCCGTATTTTACACTAATAGTGTTTAGATGATAAAGTTTGAGTTATAGAAAAAAAGTATTCGGTTTTGTGTATAGGGAGAATGGGAAAACCTTTCTAAAAATAAGACCGCTCATCACACCCAGCTAGGATTCAAATCCCAAACTCCCCACCATTGGAAAATTAGATCATAGAGACTAACGTCTTAGTCAATGTTGCCCCATGAGGTGAGTCAATAGACTATTAACATCCCTAATATGTTGAAGCCTAACTAACCTCCACCTGCTATAAAACTTACGAACAATTATTAATCTTACAAAATACCTAATAAACTACAAAACCTAGCATACATAACCTCGTAGTGCAAACCAAAGGACAAGTGAAGTGTCTGCACAACTTAACGTCACTTTACTAGGAAAATAATTGCGCTCGCAAGGACTTTGCTTTCGCAATCAATTTTGACGTAAAGTCTAGCGTCTCTCTGCTAACGGCTGCAAATTCGTTTTGCGTCGTGGTCATAATAACGCTGTTGGGCGGCAAGTATATTCGCAGAAAAAGCCCCGGTTTCAAAACTTTGTGGACCCTTCTGAGGAATTCTACAAGCCTGTTTGGTGACGACATCTTTCACTTCTTATTCGTCCCACAGAAATATCGTGTTCCGGTCACAGAGCACTCTATATAACGATAGGCTAAACTCAAGAAGAAACAACACTCATTACCGACACATAGGGATGTGGTATCGAAAGAAAAGTCTCGATAGCAGTAAGTATTAGTATCGAAATTTTAATCTTTAAAAAAATCTTATCTACTAATAATAATTTCAACTTTTGCATCATAGTTGTATTTTCTTTTTATTTGAACGTTGACAATCAATTGTGTTTAATACATTAAAACAACTTTTAAAATATGATTTTCCACTATCCAATTTCTTTAAAAAAACTTCCATAATTCACATCTGCTTAAACAACACACATACACTCTTCTGCTTCGTTTTCTTGGCGTACCCTTAAGTTTAGTGAGTTCATTGAGCTCTACAAAAAACTTGATTTGTTTGGTTTGTAATGACCGTGCTCATTGACAACTGGTCGCCACTCGCCCCGTCAGATATCAGACTGTATTAATAAACAAATATGGAACAACTATGAATTTTTATGAGATAAAATAGATTGATCGGTAGTTTTTTTCTTGCTTTTCATGCAGAAAAGGAGTGAGAAATGAGAAATAGTGAGTAGTTTCTTTCGATACCGATCCGATACTGGAGTGTGAGTACTAATATTAGTAAAAATATCGGAAAAAGTATCGAGTATAAATACCAGTATCGAAAGGGAAATATCCATATTAGTAATGTATCGATACTTTTTACACATCCTATGCTGGCGGCCGGGGTTCAATCCCCGGTACCGGCACAGATTTATCTGATTACCAAACCCTTCCTTCACCTCTGACAAGATGGGAATGCCAGGCCTCCACCGTGGTTCGGATTCCACGTTAAACTGTAGGTCCTCCATTTCATATCACAATCACCCTACCACTGCACATTAGCGTAAGTGCGTATTACCCGGACGGGTAGTAAGACACGGTGCTAGTAATAATAATAATAATTTTACACATCTCTACGGACAAGAGGATATGGGGAATTCGTCGATTGAGAATGATGAAAAGAATACTTCAGTAGCGGCATTTTAAGATAAATTAAATTCCTATGGTTACAATTAGATCCCCGTTTTAAATTCTAAAGTTTACAAAATTCACTTTCTATATTAAAATATCATGTTTTTTATTTGGGTATGTTTCAAGTAAAATTATTGGGGATGAGCAGCATGGGCCTGCTTACTTCAATATGTATTTTGTTCTCACGATCCGTTGTCATTATGACTTTAATGAACAAGCCTATTTTGTTAATTAATTTTGAGAACTAATATTTGTGTCTTACTTATTGTTAGTCACTTATGAAAAGTGACAACCTTTGGTACCCGTAATCCTGGACTTTCAAAACCCTTGTATAATCTTTGTAAAGTCCTTTGTGGACAGTTAACTTTAACTTTTTGCTTGTCACGAAAAGTGATAACTTTTTGTAACAGTATTCTTGGACTAATATAGTCCTCGTTTGTAATGGTATATGTAAGATTACTACTACACACAGTTAGTTACTAGTTAGTCTCACGTTGTTTCTGGGCTCATTAGAAGTTTTGTTTATATTCACATTTCTCTAAATTATTATTCACTGAGGACTAGTGAATTGTTATTGAAACGTGGGTTCTGGACATGTAAAATTATTAAGAATATTAATTAATCTTTAAAGATTTTAAAGTATCAACCTACAGTCAATATTATTTTATGTTGAATTTTAGTTACTACAATCACAGGACAATAATTATGTGTCAAGGTCAACGTATCCTGTTTTTATTTCAAAAATAAATTCATCTTTTAATCTAGATGCCATGTGCTCATATTGACTATTAGCTCTAAGCTTGACTTATCTAGTGACAGGTGAATGCGTGAATAGTTTTTCTAAAACTCTACATTTCTCTCATTTGCTCCATTAGTGTAACCCAAGCAGCTAAGAAGATGTGGTGTAGCTATAAAAAACACGTTTGCATATAGAAACCAATAGTTAATACTGTCATCAAATACAAAATTGCCCTAGGGACAAAAACAATTTTCAAAATAAAATTACAAACATGAAATTCTTTTTTTTTATACTTATGATTAATTCAGTTTAGACGGTAACACAAATGCGGGAACATTTTCTCTAAAATTCCATAGTCCTGATTCCTACTCCATTAACGGAGTTAATGTAAGCGTATTTCCTGAACGGGTACTAATACTTAGCAAAAAAATATTTCACTATGACCTGGAGTTGTATTGTTTTCAAGGTCAAACGTATACTATTTTGAGTGCCACCAGTTTCCCCCATGCCACTAAAAGATAGACCTACTTCCATTCTAAAATAATACCGTCAAGTTTACTATTATTATTAATATTACTAATACTATTATTATTATTATATCCCCATGTCTTATGACCCGTTCCGCTTATACGCACATGTAATAAGTACGCTAGTGTGCTAGGGATGACATAAGGAATAATCAAGAGAAAGTGTAGCTGTATTTGCGTGGGAAAATAGTAATAAATCATACAGAAAAACCACCCTCATCACACCTGGCCAGGATTTGAACTCCTTCATCCGCGTCGTCAACAGTTCAGTAAATTTCGATAGTGATGCCTTAGAACAGTTGTTCCCGTTACTTTTTTCATAAGATCTACTTCTCAAATTCAAACTTAAATTTTCTACTTTTAGTAAATATCTGTGTTAAAAAATATTACTTTGTTTCTTCCACTAAAATAACTTGGGATGATAGCGTAACATATTGATGGAAAACAATTGGAGAACTATTGATCAGATCATAGATATCCCTATTATTTATCTAGCTGAATAAATTAAAGTTGGATTTAAATTAATGTATAAATGTAATATTACAATAAAAAAACGTTCAATTAATAAAATCAAAAGTAAGTATTAAAAAGCTGTATAAAACAATTTTAAAAGTAATGTATTCATATTTTAAAAAATATTGATATATTTTAAACTTCTTACTGCATTTGAGATTTTGTATTGCAAAATAATTTTTTTTTGTAGTTTGGGGTGTACAGTACATTCTAAGGCAGTTTGAAAAAGCATGAATCTAAATGCTCGTAAGATATTTGGATTTGACCACTTTATTTACGAAAATGCTGCCTTGCACAAATAATCTGACCCAAAATGTTTGTGGAAATTTTCACTACATTTTTTCAAACTTAGATACTTTTCTGCAGATGTATACTTCCAAAATGTTTTTTCCAAAGTTCTTGATTTAATAGAGATATCGTTTTGTTGTTGAATCATTTCTGTTTCCAGTGTCTTAATATCAATTTTAAATTAGAGATGAAAGTTTTTCTGTCATCCGTATACCTGCATGTCTGTATAAAATAGGAAACTCATAAATAAAAGTACACTTTTGAGTTTTTTTAAAGTTTCTCAAGCACAGCATAAATATTTCTAATTCATCTATGTATTTATTTGAGTCACGGCCATGGAAAAAAATGAAACTATATATTAATTACCATTAAACTTTTTGATAATCTGCATGTATATTTAAAAAATAATGTCACCTTGGCATAATATTTGAAGCTGTTCGAGCCGTTACTTTTTCCCAAATTTATCTCTTTTTCTGAATAATTAAATGAAGCAAATATCCTTTCAATAATTATTCACTGGAGATCAACTTTAAATCACTACAAGATCGCCCTTATGGACACCATTGCCACTGAAGCAGACTACTGTCTAGTTGAGGTGAGTATTGATCAACACGGCGAGAGTGTTAAATGGGATAATGGATAAAGCGGTTACATTGGTCAGATGGGAACTCGAAATGGCAGCATTCTGCAGACTTTAGTGAAACATTTGCTCCACTGGAATACCCCTCATCTCACGCCACTCTCTCATGGCTTATTCAACGAGACTAGTGTAATTAATGTTATTAGTGAGATGTTATACTCGTGACGTTAATTAGTTTGTAGGATCACAATTAAGAGTGTAAATAGTTGATTTGTTGAAATACTGCTGCCATAAAAGTACAGTAAAATTCTAAGGTGTTTTTCCTAACCCGTATACTACCTATCCGAATTATTTGCTTAAAGGGAGAATAATAAAGCATATAGAAAAAAAAACACCTTATCATATTTATCATCGGCAAACCATACTAGTGCAAGTGTCCACCGATACGGTAACATATTTTTTCGAACATGGTAGAATTATTTCAACCTAAGGTTCAAAACAAACTAATTTAACTTAGGTGGTAAAACTAAATATTAAATAGTTATCTATAACATTCCATGGCGTCAACTTGCAATCGAGCCATACTGACCAAGTGGCCACCATCTTCTGGCGAAGTTAATGCCAACTTCCGAGAATATAGGGTGTAATGTGATCAGTACAGTGAATCATCCAGTTTTCTCGACCAGAGCTGCTACTTTTTCATTCAAGTAGCTCCTCATTTGTCCTCATGAGGCTGAGGATCTGACCCCTTTTCAGACTCACTGCTTCACAGAAAAATCTGGATGTCCTGGGGATCGAACCCGAAACTTCAAAACATATAGGCCAATATTTAACTATAATGTCAGAATGTTTAGTTAATACCTGTATTTTTTTAAATTTTTACGTTTGACACAAAACTTTTGCGGAAAAACATCCTCAGTGCACCTGACTGGGGTTTGAAATAGATAAAATCTTGACCTTTCGGGTCGGGTTCAGGAGTATAAATCACCGCACTAGATGATCTGATGTGTGTGTTAGATTCTGACCCGAGTTTAGACTCTTTGATGTGGGAATGTTGATTGGACTCCGTGTGGTGCTGGAGATTAGACTGTATTTACTTCTTTTTTTTAACATCGCATCTCACTACCCATTCTGGTTATAGGCTTTTGTACTAATTACGCTAATGGTTTAAGGGATTAGGACGGTTATATTTGGAAGAAATATACCCTCATTTTCGTGAAGGAAGAGTCAAAAACTGCGTCAATACATCCAACCATGATTCGAACCTTTATCTCCCTTTCATCGGCAGTCTGGTCTACTGCGAAAGTAGCAC
The DNA here is from genome assembly GCA_902141385.1 of Timema californicum. NCBI lineage: Eukaryota > Metazoa > Arthropoda > Insecta > Phasmatodea > Timematidae > Timema > Timema californicum. The sequence continues at coordinate 317,034 of CABFOW010000038.1, read as the reverse complement.
GTTAAGCCACTTTTCCACCGAAGCGGGTCTTTTATTTACTGTTTGAGTAATCATTCACGATCATATAAAGTTAATATATATTTAATTTCTAATAACTCCAGTGATGTATTTATGGGCATAGAAAATAAAGTGAACATAAAATCACAAACAAAAAAAAAGCTTTCTTGTGATTTTATTGTATGAACACACGATAGGTTTGATAGTTATGTTTTAATTTTAAGTTTACATCCTTTCTCTAGGTGAATGTCAATACATTTTCTTAAAATGTATCTTCATGCAGTGTCTTAGGGTAATCATTTCCATATGTGAACAACTCGAACGGATAACAAGATTTTTTGAATATATATGCTCGTAAATTTTAAGCTTAATGATCGAAAGCTTTTAAGTGTGATTATTATAACAATATTTCAACTCAGCTACTTATTTAAGATTCAAGTTTGAGGTAAGGGTAGGGGTGTCTATCACTCGTTGATAAATTTAGCAATAATGTGATATACAAACGCTTTTTAAATGAACGCTTATTTCATGCCGTATGATTTTTGACGCCAGATGCTGATAGAAGGTTTCAGCCGATACTGTAACACCGACAAATGTATGAATTATTATTATTACTACTACTACTACTACTACTAGTAGTAGTAGTAGTAGTAGTAGTAGTAGCAACACGTCTTACTAACCGTTCGTGTTGGACGCACTTCTCTAATGTTAGGGCTATTGTGAGATGAAAATGGAGGACCTACAGTTTAACGTGGGATCCGAGCCACGGGGGAGGCCTGGCATTCCACACATTCACAAATTGTGATTAATACACGTCTTGCCAGAGGTTAGGGAAGGATTTGTCAATCAGCTAAATCTATGCTGGGACCGAGGATTGAACCCCGGAACCCCAAAACAGAAGTCTAACACCTTACCCTTAGACCACAAGGTAACTCATAGCTTATTTGACCACTTACGTTACATTAACATAAATATATAACAATAGTTAAACTATCCATAATTTACACTAAGTTAATAAAATTTATTTATGTTTAACTGTACGTCTCGAAAAGTCGAGTTTTGATTATAATTATATGTAGCATTAGTCAAAATGTTGTGTAGGTAAATTAAGTTGGACGCTAAAGCGAACTCCATGCATAATAGTAGATCATTTGGACAGGTAACTTATATAGTTACGAGTCTAACTACCATAGGAGTCAGGGTAAGTGACTGCTAGCAAAAGATGTAAAAACTGTTTAAAGATAAACATAATAAGAACCAATTATTTGTTGTGAAAGTTATTACCGGCAAACGTGACAACAAAGCAACTTATGGTCATGTAGAATGCGAATGGATACATAAGAACTATATATCAGTTAACATAACGCCTACCATGGATGGGGTATATATAATAAATATTTTCTAATTTAAAACAGAATCAAACTAAACCACCCAACCTTTACATTTTATCATTTCGAGATTTCGCGACGTGACAGTAGACTAATCCTTTATTTACCACACGAATATGAACTAAAAGGTACCAACAAATCAAAACAATATCTCAATTATATTTTAATTTGTAATATCAAAAGGAAAGGGAAGGGGAAATTTGTTAATTTAAAATGATCAGTCATGCGGTAGTGGCAAATACGAGTTTCAGTAGGCTACATGGAAAATATCTCTACAGTTGGTCACGTGGTCGATGTTTGGGTTAGATTAAAACTTTAATGCCAATTTCGATCAACACTGAGATTACAAACATCCGGAATGTTTTGGAAAGTAATTATTTATCATATTCCTTCCAGTAGAGTTCAAGTACAGTTTCTTGTACCTACTTTTCTTATGATGGCCTCATCTAATTATGTATTTAGTAATATTGTGAAGACTACCTTTTGTTTTTTGTTGGAAATTTAACTTGAGCTTTTCAGACACACATATTAAATCACTACACGAATTAAAAACTAATTTAACCTTAGAGAGTAGGATTAATATTACTCGATAGTTAACTCTAGTGCCTAATATATTGCTTCCTTTTTTGTGACTATTTCCCGAGCGGGTTATCCACATAACTGAGAATTAATTTAGGTAAATTTAATTAATTCATAAATCCAGTTATGTGAGAGGGTGATGAAAGTGTAACTTAGAGAAAATATACCATATTTGCATGGAGGGAAATTAGGTCATTTAAAAAAAATCCCCTCAGTACATCAAGTCGGTAGTTGAACCCTAATACTTACTCACCAGAAAATCATCCATGGGGTCAGTAAGATTATATTTTTAAAATTGAGTTTGCTAATATATGTTGTGTATTATGTTGATTCATTTTCTACCCTAGCCTGAGTAGCCATGAGAATAATGGCTTTCAGAAGGCATTCGTCTGAAGCCATTTCCGTGAGCTGAAATGAGTCCTTCCCTTTGACAATGGACGTACTCACAATGGCCGTGCGTTTGCCTCTTAGCGCTCCATTTACAAGGAAGGAATAGCATGTCTAGTGTCATTAGGTGTTGAATGGCGTGAGTAGTCCGGCGGCGTAGAAATTATCAACAACCTTTAATCACGCGCCTTGGGAGTTCCAACCGTAGATATATGACAAGTTCGAACACAGTAATCATATCTTGTGACCTTTGACTAAAGAGTGATACTTTGTACAAGTAGGCTGTTGGAAGAGTTGGCTTAACGTTAACGTGCTCGCCCCTTACCCGGAAGGCCTAGGTTCGATCTCCATCCAGAGGAAACTTTTTTTCTAGGCACGTTTAACACAAGGGTTGGTAAAAGCCCATATCACGATAGATTAACCGGGAAATTGGGTAAACGATTACGCTCGATCCGGAAAAGTATCAACATGGTAATTAAGCATTTTCATTTGTAAACAGTCTAATTTTGGATCAGTTTTGACTCTTTTTGAATATAAAATAACGGTTTTTCTATTTTGTTGTATTTTTTAAAATATGGGAGAACTTTTTCATTGATTTAAAGTCCAATATTTTTTTTAAATAGAAGACTCAAAACCACAATACAGTGTATCACCAAGTTTGAACAGTATTATATACCTAAGTTGGGTGTTATCGATGGGGTGAGACTGACTCTTAACACCTTAATCTAAAGAAGGGCTGATAAACATGATAGTAAAAATTTAATACACAAGCATTTACCCGGAGGCATTTTGTAAAGCTAAAATGTGAAAAATATCCCCAATGCCTTTGGAATGAAATCCAAGCCTTTTTTTATTTAACACCATGTCCTACTAAACGTTTGGGTTGTACGCCCATGTACTAATTACACTAATGTGTTAAGGGTTAGGTAGGTTTAATTTAAAGGAAGTTTACCCGCATTTTCATTCTATTTAGGAAACACTACCCTCAGTGCACCCTATTGGGACTGAGCCCCAATCTTCCCGTATTCGGCGGTCTAGTCTATTGCGAGTGTAGCACCGTATACCATGTAGCCAACGAAGTGGGTTGGACAATTTAAAAAGTATTGGATGAAGAATTTTACTTTAAATCAAATGGGACATTAGACACACCAAAATGAGATATACATTTCAAGTCGCAAAGTAAAATACCACTCCAAGGTCATTTGACCTCGATCTCACAGGTCAAAGCTACTACCATGCGAGTCAAGCTCGTTGATAGTGAGCCAGCTCTTCCAGTTTCCACAATATTCCCGTCCTAAAACATGCTCTAAGTTACTGATATTTGCATTATTATAGTTACGTAAGAGTAAGGGAAAGTAGATAAATCTAATATGCGTTTGTGAGGAAGTAAATTGGGAAAGAAACCTCACACAGGTGAGATTTGAACCCTATCCTCCTCTTCACTGGCCAAGCAAACAAGATGAAACCGCTGATGTGGGTTCTATATTCTTATAACTTCTTCAGGTGAATAATAATGAATATCTTTTATAGAGCTCCTTATCCTAATCCTTCAGAGTGGGTTGATTAAGCTGTTAGTAGTCATCAAACCTGTATTAAAGCGTTCTTTAAAAATATATATATCAAGAGTTTATGACGGAGGTTTGTATTAAATAAACTGTAAATAAACTTACTTCCGGGTTGCTGTGGTTCGTGGTAGTCAGCTACTGGGTTGTGCAACTCTGAAATGATCTCATTCGCTGTCTAATAAAGTTACTACTTGTGTTTGGGTCTGAGCTGTTACCCAGGTTGTAAATCCAAAGAACTACGTTTGAGTGTTTTAAGTTAACAGTCATGATGTAATAGTTTGTGTCTGGGATAATCTTAAATAATGGTTCATTGAGGAAACAGACTGCCTACACATATACACTCAACCCCAAAATAAAACAAATTTTAAGGGCATACTCAGTTTTAAAACATGTAAGAGATTCACCATAGAAATTTTTCGTTGATATCGCTTCGAATCTTTACTTGACTTGTCAAATGGTCTCAGGTAGCATACCCGTATGATATATATAAATATATATATCCGCGTTTAACTACCTATTCTGCCAAAAACGGGGAGAACGGGGTTTGATCCCAGTCGGGTGCACTGAGGGTGATTTTTCCTAAGTTGTTTTCCAAGTAAATGCAGGTGCATTTTCTCATAACTAAGCATTCTTAATCCCTAACCCATTAATGGAATTAGTATATAGGCGTATAATCTGAACAGGTAGGAAGACGCGGCGTTAAAAAACTAATAAAATCTACCTATTAAGGTTATACGCATATATATAAATATATATAATTACTATACTGGGGTAGGGATGAGGAAGGAAGAATGTTATAGGTTATGTAGTTGCAGTAGACCCGACCAGGATTAGAAACCCGACCTACCCTTCACCAGCAGGCCAGTCTAGCACGAGAGTGGCAACCACTGAAGCGGACCAGAGCCTCTTTAAATGAATATACCCATTTAACGGAGAATGTTTCCGGTGACAGGGAGGTAGAGATTTGAATCTTGGTCGGGTACACTGATAGGGTGGTTTTCTCAATGTGATTTAACATTGTTGATTCCTCAATTATTGGGGGGTGGGGGGGAAATGCGACTCTTTAAATTAAGCATTTACTAGCAGTTTTGTTAAAACTATTACTTAAAAACAGTTAGATAAAACACTTTAATCTTCATTATAATCGTAACATTAACATTATTTTGTAGGTGTTACGTCCTTAGCACTCAGCGCATTGACAATCTTCGCAAAAGACAAAACAAGACCGAAATAAAATCACGAATTACCCACAAGGTTTTGTGTTACCATCTTTGTAACCAACGCTTTGGTCAGTTGGTAGAGTGTCTTATTGTACTAGGCTTCATTGGTTCGATTCCCTGTGGGGGACTGTAGCCTATAATGTTTTAAGTAATTATTTTGCCATGCTATGTTCGTCATGGCATTGAGTTAGTGGAAACATGTAATTAGTTCCACAATTATTTTGTATTTTTGATACAATATATTCGTTTTAATCTACACTAATGAGCACGCGGATAAATATGCCAGTCTCAATATTTAGTTCTTCGTTGACGATTACTAAATGATTTCCCACCTTCTCTCCGCTGGTGCATTTCATATTTTTCTTCTTTATCCCAATGCCATTTAGTTTAAATATGTGGCTATCCAATACGCACCTCCCAGTTACGCTATCCAGATCAGACTTTTTTTTTTTTGTATCTGGTGTTTTTGTTCCTGTGTCAATACAATTAAATTTATCCTCTTATATATCAGTAAAGATACAACACCTGCGATATAATTCGCAGATCACGCTTGTTAGGAAACGTCCCATGGACTTGACTTACCCGCCTTCGGGTGGACGGGCATACAGAGAAATACAGACGGACGAGTAGAATAGTGACGTACTAAAGGAAGGAAGTTGTATAACCTCAAGGGGTCACGGGATCGATCCTCTTCATCTTTCTCTTTTCTTCACTTTCTAACCTAAACGTCACTAAAGCGGATCAGTAAGGAAAACGTTCTCGGCACATGTTACGTCCTCATCTTAAAGAGAAGATCCCACCCACAAAGGTTGGTTGAACTATAAATGTGCTGATCTGTAAATACCCCTTGTTGGGTAGCCTGGTTTGGGTATCCCTCTCTTTTTTTATATATAAACCACGCTCGTGCTATCCTCATGTTTACACTAATGAGGTAGTCGTGTGTTGTTATAACAATGTGCAACAAAAGTTAGTATTTTCATAAATAAACAAGAAAACACATTCAAATCAAATTTTAGGCAACACAAGACTTAAATCATTTATGAAGTCTTGCTTAGGTTTATAATAAAAATAATATGATAGAAACATCCAATTAATATAGCAGAAAAAGTCAATATTAGTTTTCTAATGTTAATATCTCGTTTTTAGTCTAAGAGTTACCTAGTTACCACAGGGGAAAGTACTTTCTTAACAAAAACGAACTGTCAAAAAACCTCACAAATAACCATTCATATCGTTAACGATATTTTCTACTTGGTGAATTAAAAACTATTTTTCAAAGTGGATTGCGAATTAGCTAAACGCACTAAAGAACTTTAAGCCCTATAACTTTTAGACACAAAGGTATGAAACCGAAATGAAAGAAAATAACCAGTTTATTCTGTGAAGCCTCTCATTAACCTGCTGATAATATTTTCCCTCTTCCGTTGATTAGTACACAATCACTCCACTATTTTCTCCTGGACAACATTGACTTGCATTTCAAATTCATGTTTTTTCTAGTTTCCTATTCTAGATAGACAATGCTTCCACGGACGTTTAAAATCAACATACTAGGAGGAAGATTCTTACTGACCATTTTCATTAATAAGTTAAAAATCTTGAGCTGAAGATGTTTTTAAAAAAATTACAAAAAATTAATATTCAAGTTCTAAAAAAATAATGGTGTGATACTATGAGAATTTATTTAGAATTATTTGAGAATTTGTCGTTTTTGTTTCAATATTTTTTTAATAAAACTTAAATATATTTCATGGAAAATCCTATCTCGACCTGCTATGAATTTACAGGTAGGCAAAATCTATAGATGATTATTCTGTTGCTGTGCATGTTTGAAGATGTTGAAAACAACATCTCATTTGAAATTTATTACATGTGAAATTCTTTCTGGTGGAAGGTGATCAAAATGGTAGCATTTTTTTTTATAAAATCGGATGCAGAGAAAATGTTATTTTAAAATTTGAATTAACATTGGAGTGGTCAGTGTATGTAGAGATAAAAAAATAAAAGCCCAGGCGTAGGTAAACAAACATTCAGCCCCACATGGTGAACTACTTTTTGCGGTGCCATTATAATAAGGTAGAAGGGAGTGGCAAAAGTTAGGCAAGAGGAATTTTAAGATTGTGATTTGAGATGCAACACACACACGTTCACTCTAGACCTATTAACTAGACAACATTATTAAGAGACAATAATAAATTCTTATTTTTAAGAATTCGATTTTTACACTTTTATCAAAAGAAACATAATAATTGTCCACCAAAGAGCAAAGAGAAACAAATTTATTTTCTAAGACCTGAATTAAAAAGTATACATATTTGCTTATTGCTCAGAAGTTATTGGTTTTATAAAAATAGATATCAAATTAAAGATTTGTATCTTTGATAGTACTATAACTTTAGAGCGATAAGTTAATTCATATTTCTAATAGTTGCGAATAAATTATGATTGGAAAATTTTACCCATGGAAAGTATCCTTAAAATAATCTTCATGAGCAAATGAGAGTTACCTTCTTGTTCATAGTGATAAAAACTGCCTAGATATATAATTTAATAAAAATTGTTAAAATGAGTTTTGAAAGAATAGATTTTTTCTCTCATTTTGTCTTTCAATCAATTATCCTTAAATTTAAGGTTAGATATTTAATTTCAAAAACAACTAGGGGGACCTTATGAAAATCTCAGATACCAAGTCTTAGCCAAATCGGTAAAATAATTTCGGCCAGAGGTGTCGAACGAAAGTTAAAAGTGTTAGGCTTTAATAAATCTATAATTATTTAAAACCTCTTGATTACTGTAATGACATTAAATAAGTTTGGGGGAAGATTTTATTATAAATAAATGGTACGGAACTCCGCATGGACTTTTTCACTCCATTGTTTAAAAATGAAGATATTTTCTCAAAACTCGTAATATGTGTGAAACAAAATAATATCCACTAGCAAACACGAGCAAAAGTTGCGTTAGACTTACATAAAAAATTACTCCCTGTTTATATTTTATAATTTTATTTTTAAACAATCAAAGCCCTGGTTTGTTTATTTGGACCAATAATAAAGATTGATATTGTATCCACAAGTGTCCATTTGAAATTATCGACATTTTATTAATGGTTGCACCTCTTATGGCTTACCTCATTGCTAAAAAATTCCTCATGTATAAATTTTGTCCAATAAAATAGTTAAAATTTGACTATTAGTCTAAACTGATAATGATAGATAATACTTGTACAAATATTTCCCCTAAGAGATCAAAGAAAAAGAATATCAACTTTTTGAGAGGTAAAATTGTATTAATATATTTTGCAGCATTTAAGGAACTATTTGTTTTATAAAGATATATCTCAATTAAAAGTTTTTTATTTTTATTAGTACTAAAATTTTGCAATGAAAGTTATTTAGTATCTCAAATATTTGCGGACATACGGAAATTTACGCTTCTGTAAGATACCCTAAAATTTATTTTCAGAGCAAAATGAAAATAGCCATTTTATTTATAATCTTAATCAAAGCCTAGATACGAGTTTAATCAAAATCACTAGAGCCGATTTTGAGAAATTCGATTTTTTATATTTTCACCCTTCACTAAACTACCCTTAATTTTAGGGTCAGATATCCAATTCCAAAAACCCGTCAGGTCAAACCAATGAAAACCTCATACACCAATCTTCTACCAGATTGGTAAAATAGTTTAGTCTCTACTTCAAGGTACAGACAGACGGAAATGCAAAAACCACTTTTTAGGATTCGGGGTGTCATGAAACGTAGAGATTAATTAAAATCTCGAGTTTTATTTTCTTGACGATCTTAATACTTTTTCTACCTCAAAGGTAGTGAGAAGGTAAAAAATAAATGCCTGGTTTAATTATAAATGAACATTTAGTTTGTGGTGAAATAAAAAAACTCTTTCTATCCACTTGGGCCCAATATTATATATTTGAGAAAAACTTGAAACCCCTTAATGCCCAAGACATGGAAACGTTTAGTTCTAACATGATTGGTTTGTATTGTATTTACTCTACGCGCCGTTGATATAAAAGCGTACATATAATTGACTTTACTATTATAAAGATAGACATTTAACGTCACGTACAGTTATATTAGTTGCCTGAAGTCGTTAATAAAAATTCTTATTAGAATTAAGTACTCCAGCAAAAATGATATCGAAAATATAAATTATTCACTGGAGTAACGCTTATTAGTTTCATCCAATTACAAAGCCATACAGAATGCCTTGCTATATAGCACGACAGTAACATTCTGATAGTGTATATATAAATAATACTATGACAGTTGATATTGTAGAAAATTATATAAATCTTTAGATAGAAGTTAACGTAAGCAAACTTAATAAGTAGTCTATACACTGTGTGTTGAATCTATCTAAGAGTACTCTTGACCTATCGTAACTCTCAACAATCTTGTTTTTTCTCTCTAACACGTCTTAATACCCGTTCCTATTATACGCAAATATTAATTACTCTAAATGTACAGAGATGAAGAAATGTACTAGCTTTTGTGTAGAGGGGAGTGGGAAACTATTTAGAAAAAATCGCCCTCCCTACTGCTAGCCAGGAATCGAACACCAACTTCCCCATCACAGTTAAACCAGACTAAGTGATTTTGATATTTTAAAATTGGCGCAAACCACTATTATCCTAACTGAAATACATGGGGTCGTTTAGAGCAGGTACGTCGTAGAGTCTTTGACGCGGCTGTTAAAAACCTCGTGTGTTGGCTTACTTCTGACTCAGGTTTATACAGCCCGTATCTGCCGATGTATGTACAGTTCACGATATTTTATTACCGCTCTTACTACCAGTTTGGGTTACACCCTATGAACTAATAACGCCAGTGTGTTGGAGATTGGAAAGGCTGTATCTAGAGGAAGTTCATCCACATTTGCGTGGAGGGAGAGTGGGGAAACCATTTAGGAAAAACCTCAGTACACCTGAGTGAGCTCGAACCATGATATCCCCATCATCGACAATCTAGTCTATTGGGAGAGTGACGCCATAGACCAGGCAAGGTTACCAGAGAGGGTTTGATGAAATTATTACAACGAAGCATGACAATTTTGAATTATCACAGAATATTTCAAACTTAGAAATTAGAGTAGCCTATGTAACGGCGAGGTAAAGTTTCACTGTACTGTCCTGACCATAAGTGTTAACATTAAGTTGTGACGCTTAACTCACAAAATTTACAAACATCAAAGGTTAGACTATATTTTCCTAGGTTAGGTTAGTAGCTAAAGCGTGGATTTTTCTTGTATCTAACGTCCTATCTCGGTCAGTCTAAATTGATTAAAATTAGTTCGTCTTCCAGAGGGATTTCGCAGAGGGTTCTACGGCCAAAATTTTCAGTTTTCTTGATTTCTGGATACTAGGAGGTCAAGGTTCAAATCTCGATCAGATGCACAGGAGGGGGCTTAATCAATATGATTTATTACTGCGGGGTTTCCCATCCTACCCACGAGAGTTTGTTTGCACTTAATCTAGCGTCAACGTCTCTAACACTTGAATTAAATCGTTACTGGAGGTCCTTTGGTATGAACCATTAGCATATACCACTTATTTTTTTATCAAGTGGGGTGACCTGGTGGTCTAGGGGAGAGCTGTAGGACTTCTTTGCTGAGGGTGCAGGGTTCAATCCTCGGTCCCAGCAAAGATTTATCTTAGTACTAAACCCTTCCTTCACCTTTAACAAGACTTATATTAATCACAACTTGTGAATGTGAGGAATACCAGGCCTCAACCTAGGTTCGTATACTACGTTAAACCGTAGGTCTTCCATATCATCTCACAATCATTCTACCATTACACATTAGCGTAAGTGCGTACAACCCGAACGGGTAGTAAGACGTGGTGCTAATAGTAATAATAATAATAATAATAATAATAATAATTTATCAAGTGTATTCTAGTTTAAAGAAAATTTACGAAATATAATTTATTAGGATAGTAACCCCTTAGTTACTTTTCCTTAGAAAAATACACTTGTTTATTTTATCATATTAAACAAACCCCAAGTATACATTTTAAACAAAATCACAATTTTAGAAAAAAAATCTAATTTTCATAAATCAGTCAACTGTAAAATACCCTTAATTTTAGGGATGGATTCAAAATTACGATTAAATCTCAAAGCATTTCCACATAACATCTAAATATCAAGTTTGAAAGAAATACATCAAACCGTTTCGGTTGTACATACAGACAGAGGGAGAACCAGAAATGTAAGACAAATTTTATTTTATTTTAGGGGCACATCATTTCTAAGTCAAACATTTTCAAGATTAAAATACTAAATCTCAATGAGAAAAATAAACCTTATTTTATTCATCACTTCGTCTTACTACCGATCCAGGTTGAATGCATTTTTATGATAACCACCTCAATGAAGTATATATAAGGAAGGGAGCATTTTAGAGGTAATATACCCGCATTTGCGTTGAAGTAAATTAGGAAACCTGTTATGAAAAACAACTCTCAGTAGACCCAACCGGTATTCTAATCCCGATCTTCCCGTCATCATTAGGCCAGTCTAACACGAGAATGACGCCTAAGACCATTCAACCACTTAATCGGGTATAAAACCTTAATAATTGACCTGGGACAATAAGAGTAGTTTTACAATTAGTTATTTCACATTCTAATTTTAGCTGGGGTTTGAACCCAGGATGGGGGAGCTAAGAGGTGTTTTTTTATCGGTGGTTTTTCACTCTCCCTTCGCATAGATACAGGTAAACTTCCTCGATATGATACTGTCCTTATCTCTTTACCATCTGGTGTATATGTGTGGATAACCCGCTGATCTAAAAATAGTCTCGACTGCTCTCTTAGATGTTCTGACGTCAGCCTCTCGTAGTTGCGCGTATAGTCGAACAGCCAACGGAAGAACCTCATTTGGCAGTTCTAACAGTAACTAGGTCTAGTTCTATGTAAGCAAATACAAACACACGTGTTTATCATTGGCCACTCTTGACAGATGGAAGATAAATATAGTAGCCTATTGTCAATAATGGCTACCCTATATCTGTTTGTATATTTACTTTCAATAATCAATCTTGACAGCTGTAAAATAAATATAGTAGCCTTTTGTCAATAATGACTACTCTATATATGCTTATATATTTATTTTGAATAATAAATTTTGACAGCTGTAAAATAAATATAGTAGCCTTTTGTCAATAATGGCTACTCTATATCTGTTTATATATTGATTTTGAATAATAAATTTTACAGTTGGAAGATAAATATAGTATCCTTTTCTCAATATTGGCTATTCTATATCTGTTTGTATATTTACTTTCAATAATCAATTTTGACATCTGTAAGATAAACATATTAGCCTTTTTTCAATATTGGTTAATCTATATCTGTTTATATATTTACTTTAAATTTTATTTCCATTAAAGTTGTACTAGACAGAAATAGCTCGTAGTGGCTTGAAGAATCCTATTTGTAGCTTTAAGAAATTACAATCTTTCGATGAATTAAACTTCAATACATATTCATTTATCAATGTAGAATACGACTGATATTTCATTAAAGCCAACAGAACATGTCTAAATGAGTCAAACTAGAGAAAGACTATATTTTTATTTGTGGCGGAGAGTTTGAGGTTTGAATCTGATTTGGGTACACTGGGAATGGTTCTTCCTAGGTGATATTAGATAAGTTTTTATTAGCTATCTCCACAAGCTAATGCGTGTGAATTTTTTCTAAAAATCTCTCTCAATTCCTACCCCTTAAATGAAATCATTGATAGCCTTTACGATGAACAAATTAATACAGATATACCCCTTCAAAACTATTGTAAGAGCACGTTAAAACCTTCTGCTACCATTTTGAGGATAAAATATTGTTGTTAATTATATTAACTAGTAACTTTATTGTTGTAAAATTGAAATTTAAATTATTATTTAAATTAAGGTTGGACCCTTCGTATCCTTAAGCCCCTCGAATATATGAGGATATAAGTAATTCTAGGATTGGATTTTGAGAGTAAATAAAAAATACTCTTATTTATTTATTTAATTATTTATTCAACATTTTTGGTTTGAATTTTTATCTTAGAGATAGTAAAAACCCAACAATAAAAGCCTATACTCTTAATCTACCACTCAATTTAATCAAAATCAGATTTTAATAAAAGATCATACCATGTGACAAATAACTTATAATCTCCTAAGCTTTTTATGTTTTCTAAGATTTAAATTTAAGATTCATAACTTAAATGAAGATTAGAATCCGATATTTTAATTCAAGAAAAAATTAATTCAGCCCATCTCTAACTAGAACATTTTTATATTTGAAAAATAATCAATGAAAATCTTACTAAACACAATTTCTAGATAAAGCACGTTCCTTGAACATTTCCCTTGCGAAGGATTAAATGCGGTGGTTTACCTCTTAAATACAGCCTTGATTGCTAGAAGCAAGATCATTAATGCAACCAGGTCAAGTCAAATGTTTAAAGCACTGGTTTTAGAACTTTGTTAAAATAAGACTATTATATTTCCCCTCCCTCACGCCTTGCAAAAATACGTCCAAACACCATCCAGTTCTTCTCCCCTATACCAGCCATCACCTAGTCTAATCAAAGTAACTAAACACTGTAAATCACCGATAAAATTAGGGAAAAGGGGTTATCTCGCAGAAATCGTGGGTGTTGAGGGGGAGATAGTGTGCTCATGTGTTTATTCTCTTCCTAGTCAAACAAACACCGCACGTCGGCTCCACTCGGACGGAACAGTGTATGTGACATTTGATGGGGTGCCTGTGACTGAGCGTGACGTCATCACAATTTCGGATAAATGTTTTGATATCTGTTTAGTTGGTGAGAGAACGATTAGTTTAAAATTATTAGTTTTTGTAATTATTTATTGGGTGTGAACGAAGGTTGATACTTGCACCCCACTTCCCTTGGTCTAGTTATGAACCTTGACTACCCCACCAATGAAAATTCAAAGTATTGCAAACACTACGCCTTAGACACGACCATCAGTACGTGTTATTTAAAAGATTATCTACAGTAAACTTAAAATTATAAGCAAATTATTGTTTAGAAGAATAACTAGCTAACCCATCATTTACTAATGAAAACAACTACGCAGAAAAAACAACTTAGTATAGTCTTTGGATTACATCCTTACTTATATTTAGTCTGGTGAAATAACCATGCGACTAATTCTGAAGTTTATGTTCAATTTATGTATGAGCCAACTGTTTCAAAGGTGTGAATGTAGTTGGCATACAAGCGATTTAGGCAAGTGGATTAAGCCTCCATCGCCTTGACTTTCACTGAGTCCCAGTTTATTTTTTATCATCGTATTTAACTACCTGCTCAGATTGTACGCATATGATAGTTACTCTAATGAGGTAGAGACGAGGAAGGGAGCATTATAGAGGTAATCTATCCTCATTTACATGGAACTAAAGTGGGAAACCATTTAGTAAAATACACTCTCAGTAGACCCAACTGGGGTTCATCAGCAGGCCTGTCTAACACGAAAATGACGCCTTAGACCATTCGGCCATAGAAGCAGGTTTGAAGCCTCAGTAGGTTAATATAAAATCACCACACATTTGAGTTTAAGGCACGGTTTAAGATGGTAGTTTTAATAATTTATTTGTATATATGTATGATTACCTATATATTAAAATGTACTTCAAAAAGTGAAAGGAGGTTTCCTTTGAAGAACAGTAATTTAAGTGCACCTTTTAAGTAACTACATCTATCCTACGCTAAGTATTCCTCATAAATACACACTTAATAGTTCTTAATACGATTCAGTGGGCTAGTGGTATAAGTTCCAGGCTCATATTTTCTATTTACTGGGTGACGAGGGGATGGGTGTTTGAATCCTAGTCTCTGCTTTTAGTATATATTTCCTAAATAGTTTTTCATTTTCCCTCCACGTGAATTAGGGTACATTTCCTCTAAATAGTATATTTCTCATTCCTACCCTATTATCATAATTGCGTCTTACTACTAATTCGGCCCATCCGAATTTAGTTACGCGTTTAGGGTAAGGCTTAGGAAGGTAGGATTTAGGAGAAATTTACCTATATTATATATTAATCTATGATGTAGTGTCAATAATATTTGTGTTATGAAAATATTAATCCTAGCTTCTAAACGGTTAGGAAATTTCATGTAGGATCGAACTAGGATATTATCTACACCTGTATTGTATACTTTAGATAGGGTTATGGTACATACTGTTTTTAGAAGGAAAGTATTGTTTATGTTCGGATGTACTGTTTTCTGGTGGTACTTACGTACTAAACGGCATTAGGAACTAAAAAATTAACTGCCGCACTTACAAAAGTACGCCACCGATTTATATCTTGAGTTAGTTCTATTCAGTCCAACCCATTAATTCTTATCACTTTCAAATCATTTTTTTAAGCACCGCGTTTTATTACCCGTTTGGTTTGTACGCCCATTTTAATGTTATTCTCCTATTTGATTCTAGGTCTCCAAAAGGTCTCTTCCCATAATTACTGGTTTTTAAACAAGTATTTCCAAAAGTATTTATTTTGTAGTTGTAAGAAATAATACATATAAGTGAACAACGCTAGCGTAAGGAATAATAAACTTAATTTTAATATGTTTGAGAGATTTTGATTACAAGATATATTTGCCAAAAGCTACGTAGGCCTACACGTGCAAAAATAATTGAAATTATCATATAGATTACCATGTAAAGAAAATAAAGTTTGTATGTTTTACTTTTTTGTTGCATAAGCTTAACTTTCTAAGAATGTTTCTTGATAATATCTATTATTGGTTCCTAGAGTTGTATTGTTTTATTACTTAGTGCTACTAAAACTTTTGTACTGAAGTTTTGTATTGAAGTGACTATAAACTTACTTTCTAACTATCAATAATGAAGGTCAGGTAACAAATATAATTTTAAATTTATTGTAATTGACGCTGATATTAATATTATTATAGGTATTATTTGACTCGATTTAACTCAGTTAAATTAACAATAAAAAAGAAGTTTTAAAAATCAGTTTTACGTTTCAACTACCAATTTTTTCTCTCCTCCTAGATTATTTTTTCTCTATACGCTCTATTTCACCTTCTTTTCTTTTTTAGTGAGTCGTACGACATAATCGCACTAACTTTCACTTAATTTGTATTATAGCTTCGAAGAAAATCTTCGAAAATAGGTTTAGTTACTCTAAACCTATTTTTGAAGATTTTCTTTGAAGTAAGTTTTATTCATAAAAACAAACACACCACAATAAAAAAAAATCTTGATTTATAAACTTTAAACGAATTTTTTCATATATTTTTAGCAAATTTCGAATTTTAATAAATAATCTTTTTTGTAAAAAGCCCTAAAATTATTTGTAAAATAATAACGTATTATTATTCATTATGAAAAACTATCCCAAATACCCATTTTAATCCTAATCATTAAGGTAAATTTCCAAAAATTTCATAATTTCTAAAAATTTTAATAATCTAACTTCCTTTAAATTAGCTTATTTTATAAAAATAGATATGTGTTATTAATTATCATGTGCAATAGTCCCCCGGTACCCGTGGTGAACCAAATAAGTATATATATTTTCACAAATATTCAAAATTAACAAAACTCAATCTTTAGTAATCTACTTTATAGATATTTTTTTTTAGAAAAAGACAATTTATATAATTATTTATTAAGTAACAAAACTTAACAGATAACAATTATAAACCAAATTGCTAGATAATTTTTTAAACATTCAAATAAAAATGTCATCTCTTAAAACCCCTTAACAAATGTAACCCCAAAAAACCAGTTTACTGTTTTATTTGTCATGTAAAACCCTCCCAGATAATGTTCAAGTGAAATAGTTATAACAATTTTCAAAATATTTCTTACTTTCGAAAATTATTCGGCAGTACAGCGCCCTTTAACGAATTTTTACCTAAAAAATAACTATTCAGTGCAATTTGTCTTTACATTTACCCATTTGGAACCAATTTGCTAGAGCCATTTTGAAAATATTTCAAGTATTTGAAAAATCAATATTCACCCATAAATGAGTTTATTCCCCAAATACAAGTATAGTGTTAGTTTGTCATACCATTCAATTCTCAGCTATGCATTTTAAATTAAATCGTTAAAGCTATTTTCGAAATATTTTGAATTAAAATTTTTTTTTATCATCGGTAAACTAATCTTCAACTAATTTAGTCTAATAACTACTGGTACATTGGTATTTATTATGTCAAATGAATCCTAGATATTCATTATGAATAAAATTGTCAGAGCCACTTTCTAAATAAAAAAAATCAGTAAACTAAGCTACTCTTTATTTGAGGGCTAGGGTCTAAAAAAATATTTCGAGGTATATCCCTATAAAATGAAATATTAAGTTTTAACAAAATCCATCAAACCATTTCGGATCCATGGTCAGGGACAGACTGATAGACACGGGAACAGACAGAATTTTGAAATACACATTTTTGGGTTCGGCTTCATATAAGAAGTAAAGATTTAACATAGTCTAAAGATAGATTTTTTCATTGTTACAATAATTTTCTTTGATATGAGGTATAGAAATATATTTTTTGTCCTGCTTTTTCTTAAAAAATATATAATCACCCTACTTATAGATAACCCCGGTTACTACTGCCTGAAAATTAAATGTGCATAGATTAGAGGGAGCTCTTGCCATTCGTTCCTACCTCTCTTGTTTTATAGCCACTAGAAGTCCAAACTTTGGCACAACGATCCTGACCACAGGAGATAATATAGAAGATATGTTTATAATAGTGTCAGTCCAGTTTTTGAGAATTTACTACTGGTGAGACCTTTCATACAACTTTAGGATTGCACCTTAGGCGAAACAGCATTTGCGCGCGTGCGGAAAAATTAAAGTAAATAGCTTTGTTGATGAACGTGGCCTCAAGTGTATATGTAAAAAGTCAACTTTAGGTGAGTTAACGTGATCTATTAGTACATATTTGTTTATATGGTAGTAGCATCAATTGTTACTCATGCAAAAAAGAAAGAAATAGATAATTTCCTTTATTCTCAAACCACAACTATAATACCAATACCAACACTACCCTATCTCACAAAGAACTATATATTTTAATGTCTAACCTCACGATTAGCGTCTGTAAAGAATTAAAAAGAGTAGATAATCTCGA
The DNA here is from genome assembly GCA_902141385.1 of Timema californicum. Lineage (NCBI taxonomy): Eukaryota > Metazoa > Arthropoda > Insecta > Phasmatodea > Timematidae > Timema > Timema californicum. The sequence goes on along the minus strand of CABFOW010000038.1, from coordinate 298,735 downwards.
TCACCCTAAGAATTTTATCAAATATGTTATATGTTAAAAACAAAACGACATATTTAAAAATTTGTTCAAAAACAAATCACCATAGCTAAGTGAAAAGGGATGATTGAAAAATACATCCTCTAAGCACGTAAGTACTTGTCTACCAGACAACTATTATATCATGTCTGGAGACGCCAGTGAGATGCTATGAATACAAACGACGCCGTAGTAGAATATTTTAAATTCCTGCTCACGCCCGAACCAGCATCTCTACTACTTTCATCGTCTCCCGACACACACACCTTTTAACACTTGTAATTTGCACTCACTTCTTACTAGGTGACACGGCTGTACGCTCCACGGCATATTGATGCTGTATTTAGGTCACAAACCACTCACTTAAAGAAGTAGCCTCTTCTTCCGTACTCGTATTATTTATAGTAGTAGATCTTTGCATGCAAGCTATCTTGGTAAAATATATTGGGACATTTATTGGAAATTTACATTTAGGCCTATACAGAAATGAGTCCTCACTCAAATAGTCGAAGGCTGTAAACTTTAAACCTTAATAGAGCTTTTAAGATTTAGTTGTTGAAATCTAAACAAAACGTGATCCCTCTATCAGCTTCCTAACTCCATCCTAACCCTAACAATTTTGTGGAGACTGATCAGCCTGATTAATTGTGTATCAAATCATTTGTATGGATTCAATATAAATCAACCTGGCTAGACATGATTTTTCATAACTCTTCATAGACATTGAGACAAATCGTTGATGGTGTTAATTAAATATCTCCACAAAATGGCGTTTCTTAAAAAAAGAGTCAATTCTGACGCTTAAAAACGTTACAAAAGTTCAATAATTAATTAATTATGTTTCAATTTTGCTGTTGTGACCCTGTTAAAAATGACTTTATTTGTTTTAAAAAGGCTAGAGCTATGATTCTCACAATTTATCTTGTTCTCAGAACTACAACATTACAAGGAAAGCATCGTTTAAAATTAGTCAAATTTACAGTTTCATACCTTTTTAGGTATAAAATTTAAAATGTAATGTTTATAATGATATAGGAACCTTTTGTTGCCTTTAATGTTTACTTAGATATACAATATAATTTAAAATCACTAAACAACAAGATTTATAAACGTACACAATGATTCTCAGTGCTCCAAAAGGCAGACCTCTTAACGAATGTTTCCTAGAAGTATGGACTGGAAGGCTAACTTATAGGAAATAAATTCGTATTAGGGTAAAGAGTTTATGAGCACATAACGATGATAAATCAGCCGAGATTCGAACTTCAACCCCATGTCATCATGACCAGCCCCATAACGCCCTTGTCCATCTGATCACCTGTAGATTCTAGATTGTATATTGTTATAGTTAGAAATAAAATAATAATGATTATGCAATTTTTTAAATAATGTAATACATACATATATATATATATATCCATACATATACATACATACATACATACATACATACATACATACATACATACATACATACATACATACATACATAATCATGCCATTCCCTGATGGGGTAGGCAAGAAACTGTGCATATAAATTTTAAAAACTCCATACTTAATCCATTCTAACTTTCTCCACACTTCTCTATCCTTCCCTTCGCTTCAACATTCGTCTACAACATTTAACCACGCCCTACATGGTCTACTCCTTTCTTTTGTTCCACACACTCTACCTTCATATATTTGATTCATCACTCAATCCACACTCATACTCTCAACATGCGCAAAACAACTTAATATAAATGTTAAAACATTATATTTATTAAAAAATATTCTATGACCCACACTGGTGATCTGGACTAAATATGCTCATGTTATATATATATATATATATATATATATATATATAAAGTACTGTGGCTTATTACCCGTCCGGTTTATAGGCCATGTACTAACTACTCTAATTTGAATTTAGGAAGGTTTAATTCAGGGGAAGCTCAACAACATTTTATAATACTATATGTTAATTGTTAATTACCCTGAAATTATTTATTTGTAAAAATATAAATAAATTTTTATTTATAATGAAAAACAATTCACATATTTCCATTTTGAATTCAATCTTCAAGGTCAATTCCCAAAACATTCGAATTTTCTAATATTTGTTGCAAGTAAACTACATTAAAATTAATTTATTTTAGATGAATAAAGATTATACTATTGATATGAAAAATAGTTTCCCGATAAAAATTTTGAACTAAATCACTAAATCAATTTTTTTCAATATTAAATTTAGAAAAAACAGTCATCAGTAAATATCTATAGTCAAATATTCACCACATAACCAGTACACAGATTTATTTGTCGTATTTATGTCAAACACTCTTCAGATATATATATAGATATATAGATATATAGATATATATATATATATTTAAAGCAAAATCGTTATAGCCATTTTCAAAATAATATGAGTTTTCAAAAAAACTCCTCAGTAAACGACCCTTTATCGAACTTTTACCCTAAGCCAAGTAAAAGTACTATATTGTAAAAACTTTTTTTATACACTATTTTCACCAAACAATTTGATTCAGGGATTTATTTTTTATTCATTTTTTCTACAACCGTAGGTTGAATATATTTAACCTATAGACTTTGAAGAGTCTTAATATATTCCACCAAACAATAAGAGAGTGTGTTCTTATTCAAGATAATATAGGTCAGTCAGGAATTTATAATCTTTGAGATAAAGTCCGTTCACGATAAGTTTTTAACTGGATGATAGTTCAAAAATCATATTTTTAAGTTTTGGGTTGCCAATACTTATAAGAGATCACTGTTTTGTTATAAATGTAAAGATCTTTAATTACCTGTTATATATTAAATTTAAAATAACGTAAATTAAGTTTTCTCATATTATTTCATTCTTTTAAATAATTTATTTTTATCCAACTCGAAACCATATTTTAAACATAATTAAAAGTACTTAATCTTCGTTTAGGAACGTTGTTGATTTTGTGTAATATAGTGCACACACCTTTTAATACAGGCATCGTATTTACTTGAAAAAGAAAAAATTCTTGTCATATTTTTACATACAAAAAGGATGTTATGATTTTTTACCATATTTTTAAATATTTAATTCAATAACTAGTTTTCATCAACTGCGTGTCTGCATAATCGTAAAAAAATTTTTTTTACCGTCATGTTCAACCATATGGTTTAAATTTGTCAGTCGCCATTTTGAAGCTATGTTCGTTAGAAGTTTTTGTGATAGTGGTGTGAATATTTTGTTTAAAAGGAATAAAACGATAAATAAGCTTTGTGTCCGTCCTCAAATAAATATATAAATAATATTGGCCTAAATTACTGTGGTTAACTATCACATTAATATATTACCATCTGTTCTCATTACAGTTATCCAAAGTAGTAGATGTCAGCTGTTGGCGTAGTAATATATTAGGGATTACTTCTAGTAACATTTTGAGCTGTCATCAAAGTAAACTTAGGTCGTGAATGAATTATATGTTACGTATTTCAAGTAAAATCATCACACACACACACATACATTTTTGGGGGGTTTAGATAGTTTATATATTTAATCTCCTATTAGACCAGAAATTATTAAAACATTTTTTATCCAGTGGCAGCAAGGCTTAACAGTAGTGGATAAAAAAAAACATTATTTAACATTTTCTGTAAAGATAAAATTTGTGACAAAGTAAAATTTATCACTGTTATTGACTATTAAGTTTTATTTTGGAATACACAAAGGCTTATATTCTCTCTTCTCACAAAATTATTCAAATAGGTTTGTTCTTTTAATCTTACATTTTTTAACTAAGCGAATAATGCCTAACATGGTGGTAGCGCTTAAGAGCGAAAAAATCATCTTTCACAGCAGCTTATGAAGAAAAACATTTTTAATCCCAGAGTCTTCCTTGGGTGAATGGTTAAGGCGTCCACCTTGTTAAGCAATAAAGTATCAATCGTTGTCAGGCCACATGGCTACATCTAGAGCCCCACCCCCCCCTTTTTTATCAAGCCTAATCTCATAGCTTTGAAAATATGCCTAAGAAGTCATTGAAAATTGGCTAATATTACATATTCACACATGTTTTCTATAAATAAAATTCAATCTATAGTGTCGTCAAGTAAAAAGAGCCCTGTTAGAATCTTACGGCTTCATTTTGGTATGAGCCATATTTGGAAATAACGCATTGCATAATTAACTATTTTGTTAGAGTTGAATTTTTGCGTGGCAATTTCTCGGTTACCAAGGTTGACCCCTTTACATATTTTATTTATTAAACAAGAAAAAGTGTGATAAAAAAACAGGCATTAGAATGTACGTCATCGTACAAAAGTCCGGCGAGGGTGCCCATGGCAATACCTCCTTCCGCCTGACATCTCTATGGGCGCTGCTCCCTCACTCGCTTTCCAACCCGTGGGGGGTGTCTGATTACAACAGCTCGCAAGCCTGTTGACCTTATTTACCCACTAGGGTTGAGGGTCTAGGGTCAACACTCACACAGACCTGGCGGTGCACTTGCAAACAAAACATAACAAAGGGGGAAGGCAACATGGAACCCTTAAACAGGGTGCAGCCAAGAAATAGGAATTAACATTTTATTTACAGTTGTATATTAAAAAATGAAAATTTTGTAAAGGAGTAGAATAAGAAAACTTTGAATTAAAGCTTGAGAACTCTAGAATGGTACGATTGCATCTATAGTTAAGCCTCAACATAAGTAGCTTTATCTGATTGTATATTTTTAGTAATTAATTAAATAATAAAGTTATATATGATAATAATGGATATAGTCGAATATTATATTCTTTAAATGATCATTTTTCAATAAAACAATATGAAATTTTTATTTGCTACTTTAAACTTCAAGGCTCTTCACAACTTAATTTTGTAGAGACGAGGACAAGTACTAATATTAATGTGGAGAGAGGATAAAAAACCTTAATATTTCACATATGAGGGGTGTTTGGAAAGAAAGGGCCAACTCGTTATTAAAAACAAAAAATAAAAAAATTCAAATTTAAAATACTGCCAAAACTAATATATGAACCTAGGCTATTTTTCCACATAGTCCCCGCTAGGATTCAGATCTCAGACGTAGAGTAGCACAAGCTTACACGCATGCCATATAGTCTTGCCGTCATGTGCTCAACCAATACCAGATCAGCGTTTTGAGCGTTTCGTGTTAACGAGGATTTGTGGGCCAATGAATATCTTCAAGTACAATAACCAGTGGTAGTCACTTGACGCAAAGTTTGGGCTGTAGAAAAGATTATCGAAGATTTACCTACCAAACTCTTCAAAGTGTCTGACTGTACAAGCTGTGGTGTGATATACCAGAGGACGATGCCAAACCACGCCTTTTGTTCTGAATGGCCCGCCTCAGATTTTTAAGGTATGGTAGGCCTATATGTCCGCCTTGTTTTTCATTTCAGGTCCCATAAATTTAAGAAGCAGAATTCCTTTCCGACGCCAAAATACAATTGCCATAACTTTTTCGTTTGTATTTCTTAGGCTTTTGTGACATTGTGTGCATCCAATGCATGGACTTCTGATTTGTTTCGAGATCAGCCTGCGAAATCTAGGTTTCGTCTCAAGCTACGATATGGTAAAGGAAGTTGTCACCATCAATCGCGTAACGTTCAAGTAATATCAGGGATGATGCCATTCGTTGCTTCTAATGAATGTCCGTGAATCTCTTTGGCACTCATCAAGCTTAAACTTTATAATACTAAAACCTCTAGGTAATGATCTCGTACATACAGTATGTAAACTCTTGGTAAATTTTAATGAGCTTTCAGAGCGTGTGAAGTGTTTATTTTCATTGATCTTCTTGTTCACTGGTTCAGTCAAGTCTGGGGAAACATAATAAGGCCGGCCACTCAGTTATCTCCATGAAAGTTTCTTCGGCCATCTTTAAATTTACGACACTATTACCTAATCCTACCTTCACTCGTTACAGTAATGAATTAATCTTGACAAAGTTGACAGTGAATTTCCACTGTGTAAGTGTTGTTGTTTTTTTTTGCGTGAAAGCATTTGATCACGACATGGATTTCTTACGCAGTGGGACTATTTATGTTAATGTTCATTATAAAGCACTCTTAAGCAACCTAGAATTATCACAAATCTCTGAAAACTTATAATAATTATAAATATTGACACGTAAATAAAAACAGGTTGGACAGTTAAATACTCTATAATATGTTTAAGATTTAAAAAATTGATGGTACGGTGTACCACACAAACTTCCTTTTTATTTTCCCTTAAAAAATATAACTCTACTAAAAAATCGTAAGATTTGTTAAATAATTAATACACATTGTTGCAAAAGAGCATAAAATAAATAATTTAAACTGTTAAAGAAACAATGACAATATATGAACATATCTATTCACCAAAGAGCATAAAATTATATATCATATTTCAAAGTTCTCAATGAAAAATATGTGTATGTACTTTCTTTCAACTCAAAATATGTTAGTTTTATAAAAATATTTTTGTTCTTTAGTAAACTACCCTTAGTTTTAGGTTTGAATATCCAATTCAAAAATGTCCTGAGCCAGATTGGTAAAATTATTTCGGTTATAGACCAAGATATATACACATAAACAGAGGGCATTGCAAAAACCAATTTTCAGGTTCAGTGGGTCATGGAAACGTCGATAGCTATCAACATTTCTAAATACATTTTTTGCGTTCATAATACTTTCTATATCCGAGGAGTTACGAAAAATAACGAATATACATGGTTTATGTTTAAAAAAAGTGTCGGTCGATGAAAAAACATTTACACCATGTTTTACCATTCGTTCAGGCTATACAAATTTCTATTCCATTACTCTAGTAGTGATGAGTAAGGTAGAATTGAGAGGAAATGTAACTGCATTTTCTTGGAGAAAGAGTTAAAATGTATGTAGGAAAACTACTCTTACTATATTTGACCGAGATTCAAGTGTCGACCTCCACGTAAACTGAAATTAACATATACAAGCCCAACTTTAGTCCAACAAGAGTCGTGACAAGGGTTGATGGAGTTTGATAGCACACAGCGGCCGATACAAAATATGGCGCCCCTTAAAACTGTTGTGTAAAATTTGGCTGAATTACTTTTATTGGTATTCAAAATGGTTACTTCTTTTAACACCGACTACAAAATAAAAATAAAATATCATTTTACTATGAAAAAAGTGAATCTTCTATAAATGATAAGAATGATTATGAATGATGCAGCACCCAATGCACACGTCCCATTCACCTAGGCCCAGTTACGTCATCTCAATGTTGGCATATGTAGATTAAATAACTACTTTACACCTTCTTGATATTTTTGGAGGCATTCAAAATTGATCGTAAAATTTTAAAACTTAAAATCCATAAAAATTAATAATTTAATTCTAATCGTTATAGTAGTTTAAATGGAAACTTTTGTTGGTGTGTTTGTAGGTTCAAATAAAAGGTTCCCTTGATTATGCCAGAAACGGAAAAAATGGTTGCAATCACTTTAACACATAACTATATAATTCACAAAGAAAATTAGAATGCTTTTTTATTCCAGCTAAAGAATTTGCTACATAATAGTGTCACAATTATCATATTACTAGTTTTTTCCACTTATCACGCGTGACAAACCCTTTTATAAACACGCACTAAAGTAGATAAATAAACGTAGTCCTATTGCATATTTATATAAACATACTTATTTTACATAAACATGACTTGCGTTGTTGTTAAAATAAAACATGTAAGGATTGACATACTAAAAGCTCTAGACACTAGAATTTTGTATATTTCATCACGTTTAACAATAGGACTGTTAACGAATTAATCTTATGGAGTAAGGGTGTAAAGGATTATAAAGAGTGAGTTAATGAGCATTTACCTGAATGCATAATGTATAGTAAATTATTGTTACAAATAAAAGCTCTTCCTAAGCACCCAACCAGGATTCGAACTTAGATATTAATTATCTGTGCCAGAACCATGTCAATCAATCAAGTATTCTGACGTTGAGCCAAATATTTCAATTCTAATCTTATTTAATGGTAAAAAAAAGTACTTTGTAATGTAACTTGCTTTTTCTGAACACAGAACTGTACAAGTATCTTAGAGTGAAATGTGACTAGCCCCCTGAGTCTGACTTTAAGGTCTGGGCTCAATTCCAACCGGGTGCATTGCCTGGGCTTATCCAATAAATGTTCTCCATCTTCGTTGCAGGTGAATACCAGTGCATTTAATTAAAGTGCCCATCTCCGTAGTACAGTCTGTGGCCTCCTTTTATTATACCTAATAAAGGGGAGCGCACAAGACATGAACAAAATAACGGAGTCAACCAGAGCGAGTCTGTTAATAATAATAATAATAATAATAATAATAATAATAATAGCTTTTTTTTATGTGATGAAGTTAGGCGTCAGCTTTCTCTTCCACTTAACCAGTGTGGAATATAACATACACTATTACATTTATTGAAATACAATTTAATAATAGAATATTCAAATAAGTAGAAAAACCTTCGAGTACTCATTCATACACTCATTTAAAACTCACGTAGTTTAAAGAACTCAGTTTAGCTTGTTAGACCAGATAATTTGCTTAACCGCGCACTTGAACGGGAGTCTAGATGTTAGCTGCCGAGGAGAGTTATCCAGTTTGTTCCAAGTCTGTGATACCAGGACAGTAAAAAAAGAGCATGTATTTGAGATATATGTATGTGAATATACAACTGTAAAGTATATTCTGATCTAGTAGCACGGGTGTGTTTATCCTTCAGAAATAGGAACCGTGAGGAGAGGTATTGAGGCTAATATGTTGATCATATTTTGTGAAGCAATACCAAAAAGTGTAGCCTTCTCCTTTCATTTATTCTTAAGCAACCCAGTTTATTAAAATACATATAAATATTATCATAACATTTTAAGTTAAATATGTATCGAACACATGTGTTTTGTAGTCATTGTAGTCGTTCTGCTAGATCGTCTCTTAAGTCATTGTATACTTCGGAACCGTAGTCAAAGTGTGGCATTATTAATCTCTGGATACGGATAATTCGTACAATTTAAGGGAAAAAATTATTTAGCATTCTCAGTGAATGTAAGCAAGCATACACTTTCTTGCAATTATAAGTTACCTGATCTGTCAAATTAAGATTTTCATCAATAATCACACCAAGGTTTTTAGTCATTGCTGTCAGTTGTACTGTGGCTACTCCTAATAGTATGCCAGTCAGCAGGGAACTGTTCAAATTCAGTAGTAATCTGCTTGTTCCTATAAGAATGGCTTGAGTTTTATCAGGGTTCAATTCATGTCAATTTTTTTCAGAGCAAGCATTTATTGCAGCTAGGTCAATATTTATTAGTTGTATGTCTGTATTTATTGAAGAACGGTAAGTGTAAATATATATATTTGAAGGTCATCTGCATACATGTGATATTTACAGTATGCTGGGTCAGTCCCATCAGTAGAAGCCTCTCGAACAACTTTCCAAACACTATAGCAGGCTGTTCAGTTGATAAGATGAGGTTAGGGCCAGGTCCTTACCGATTTTATTAAGGCAGAGTATGTTGGCGTGCTTCCATAGAATAAGGAAGTGACTCAGGAGAATGGTGTCTTTGAATAACTCCAAGGTGAAGTTAATCGCCTCCAAGGGCAGCTTTATGACGACCGTTACTCATAACGTCTGGTCCGGAAGCCTTGTTTAGTCTTAGAGGGGCTAACGCCCACGACTTTTCTGTCATACCCGTGGGTTCAGGTTTATCTAAGGGTATATACGAGACCACACTGATGACCTGAGTCATCTGTGCAATGTGCACCGGGTCGGATGGGTCGTCAGTCGGTACGAATTGCGTCTATAATGGTTCAGCGAAAAAATCGACCTTCTCCTGGTCAGAGTTGGCCATCGCTGGTTAAGGTCTCAATAACCTCTAGTCTCTAGTCCTATAGAGATAGGTGGTAAGGAAAATAGGATAAAGGGTTGGGAGAGGAGTGATGTAGGAGGGGAAATAAATGACGAGATTCACCATGACGACCAGTCAGCCCACGATGTTTTGGAGTTTTCGATCTTTCGTATCTTGTAGAGATTTCCAGTTATTATCTGATTATCCCTGATTCCAGTCGTAGGCTATAGTCTTCGATACGCTTACTAATGGCAGAAGACCTAACCTCGACTACATAGCTCAGTTCATTAGCATGGGTAGGCGCGGCTGATTGTGTCTTGTGGATGTAGATCAGGAGTTTGGATAGCTGAGTCCAGTTTAGGGTGAAATGGGACAGCTTGGGAAAGTTGAAAACTAAATCCCACTATTTCGTAGAGATTATATAAAAATGTTTTATTTGTAGCTATGCATGACGCTATAAGTGGCTTCAGTGGTCGAACACAAGTCTAGGAGCTCCTGTTTCAGTTCTGAGTGGCATTGATTAAGATAATTAATTACTATTTGTATGCCAGCTAATTCTACTACTCAGTAAGTAAAAACCTGGATATTAGAACTTTAGTATTATAACTACTATTATGAATTAACTTAGATTGTAGTTAGTACTATTCTATAATCTGTGTATTTAGATAGTGCTCTTTAAGGAGGTTGCCTACTGGAACGCTGAAATAAGCTGCATACGTCAAAAGATTCTGCGTTATTTAGGAAGTGGTGTATTCTTTACAAATATGGCTTGCTCTAAAATGGACGAAATATATATCGACAGGTTTAAATGTTTATTTTTTTATAATTTCAAGAATATTAACAATAAGTTGAGATCAAATTATTAAAATGACGTTTTTCGAAAAGGTTGTAGTCCTCAGATCAAAGTAAATCGTAAGAAACATATAGCTTTTCACAAACAAATGAAATTCCAACTATTTGAGGATATTGGTAACTTAATAAACAAACAAGACCTATTTAGATAAAATAATTTAGAATAAATTAGAAACTTAATCCCAGTTAAAGGCAACATTATTTGAGAAATAGGATGAAATAGTAAACGAATTATTACTAAAGCACTACTCTTGATCTTGAACGAAGCACCTAGATTTTATTATTATTATTATTACTACCACGTCTTACTACCCGTTCGGGTCATACGCACTTACTCTAATGTGTAATGGTAGAGTGATTGTGAGAAGAAATGGAGTACCTACAGCTTAACATGGAATCCGAACCACGGTGGAGGCCTGGCATTCCACACAATCACAAGTTGTGGTTAATACACGTCTTGTCAGAGGTATGAATATACGACTGTTCACAAGTATTAATTTAAATATAATTTGAAAAATCACACGTAAACAATGCATTTTATATCCACGTCAAGGAATCATTTTACAACTTTATCTATATAATGTTTTAAATAGTAATATTGCGTCATGATATCCACACCCGTGTTTACGAGGGTTAAGGTGTCAATTTTTCAATATTCTGGAATGCTGACGACGTTGAGATCGTGGTTCAAATCTCGGTTAGGTGCGTTGAGGGTGGTTTTACACAAGTGAGTTAATATCCTCAATCCACTGAAGCACATGCACTTTATCTCAAATAATTTCTCCTTGAATTAAGAAGCTAATATTTTTCTAGCACCAAGTATTTTTACCCATCTAAGCTCTGTGCACACATACTAACTACACTAATCTTTTAAGGATGAGAACAGTTCTATTTAGAGAAAGTGTAGCCGCATTTGAGTGAGGGAAAGTGTAAAAACTTGTAGAAAAAACCATTAGTAAATTTAACCGTGATTCTAACCCTGAAGTATTAAGTCCAGTTTATTGCGTGAGTGACGACTTAGACCATCCGGCCACCGAAGCGGCTAAACCACTAATAGACATGATGCTAAACGTAATGATTAGTGGGGTGGGGCTAGAGGGGGAATCCAAAAAGGTAAGTATAATAAAACAGTGATTTATTTGTGACTAAAAATAGCTGTGCAAATATTTATATTGGAGCAATAAAACTATTTTATTCAAGTCTTGGTTTATAAACGCTCTTTAAAAAAAAGAATCAAGTCATGAATAAAATAGTTTCGTATCGAATTGTACAATATAGTTTTGATGCTTGGAACTGGGGCGAGCTATTTATGAATACTTTTGAATGGGTCAGTTTTGACCTACACCTTATCTATGCAAGTAGTCTACAAACGTTGCTACATACATATGGATGATTTAAAGACGACTAGCGTTAAATAGTTAAAATGTACACTCACAAACTAAACACATAAACAAACTAACAAACATATTTAAAATTTCTTTTCATAACTGCCACCTGTTCAGTTTATACGCATATATGATAATTACTCTAAATGGGGTAGGATGAGGAAGGGATCATTTTAGAGGTAATATATTTGCATTAGTATGGAAGGAGAGTGAGAAACCGTTTAGGTAAAAAAAGAACTTCTCAGAAGGCCCTGCGGGGATCCGGGCCCCGATCTCTCTTTCTTCAGTAGTCCGGTCTAAAAGAGTGAGCCTTATACCAGCGGTTTCCAGTCTTTTTTCGCGTGCGTACCCCTTGGCAGCATATTTGCAAAAATTATGCCCTTAATATTAACAAAATGTTTAAATTACTACAGTAGCAGTTGTTTCTGATTTATTTGTGTCAATTGAAAATAAATCGGATGATAATGAGAATAAAAACAATTTAATAAGAAGCTGAATAAAAAGTGCATATATTTTTACATTAAAAAAAAGATAAAATAAAAACTAGCACATTTAATTTGTTTATTAATCAAATAATAATTATAAAAACAATTTTATGTTTGAAAATAAAATAATTTTCTCAACGTCAATCATAGAAGGAATCCAGCATTGCCCCTCGCCATATCGTTGAATTAATTTTATAACTTTTCACTGATCTTTTGTCTTACACTGCTGCCATAATTGTGTAACTCTTTTCGCCACTATTCAAATATGTTTGCTTACCCCCAAACGTCCTGGCACGTACCTCTAGGGGTACGGGTACCCCACGTTGGGAACCACTGCCTTAGTCTAATGGGCTACACAAGCGGATGTATTTAAGTTATTTTCCAAACATTTACGTAGTTTACATGGTTTTATCGGTAAAACAATCTTATATGCTTTTTCAATACTGATTTTTAAAATGCCTTATGTCTGTAACTAATTTCAAACTTCATAAATATATTTTCTTAAACGCACGGGGGGGAGTGGGGGGGGGGAATTTCCCGAGAAACATAATATAGTTCTAGAAAAAGTTTACGTAACCTTACAGTAGTTATGTTTTACTGTTTTAAACACCACGGGATAAAGTTTAAGGCTCGGAATATACTGGCATAGCATTAACAGGGAGGTTGAGGTTCGAGTCTCAGGCAATCTCTTCTATTCTGCTTGGATTAAGGTGTTAGTAGCCTTGATATGGAACGTACTATTTAATAAAATGTAATATTAGTTTAGTTATAGGCTTACTAATTTAATCAAATACAGTATTTCTCAAATTGTGATCCGCGGCGTGCTATCAAGTGGTCTGCAGGATCCCAGGAAGTTTAATAATAGTGAATTAAAAAATTCTATTCACATTTAATGCAAAAATTTTAAATCCAAAAGATTAAGTAAGAAATATCTTAACTATGCTCTTTTCTTTCCTTGGTGGACATAAGTCACATAGAAAAGTAAGTTTGTACCTAACCTTAAGAAAATAGATCTGAACAATTATATATCAAATATTATGAGGCTTAGAATGTTAAAAATAATCAAACAAATATTAATTACTAATTCAACATTTAAATTTTTGTATTTACAATCCTTAAACTAAACATAATATTTTACAATAATAGTTTTCCCAGGTCCCAATGGACGCCCTAGTGCGCATAGCTACCATTTGGTGATCTTGTATCACTAAAATAAATAATTATCTAAGAGAGGTCCGCATTAAATACAGCCAAAGTTATAATACTGTGTAAGACCATCTTCAGGGTGTCCAGCCAAGATTCGAAACATGATCTTTCCTCTAATGTCAACCAAGTACAATGAGACTCTAGAGCCATAAAACATGACGTGGGTGTAATTAAATTAACTTAGTTATATTAATTCATTTAATTGGTTCACAGGTGCACGTTATAGTAGTAAGTCGATAGGAAGGAACCCGTTAGAAAATATAAACATTTTTTTTTTGCGGTAAGCATTGATATCATTTATTATTATTGCTATTTTTATTTCATCTTTATTCTCTCTGGGGAAAAAGACAGCTGCAGATAGAGTGATTAAACTAGTTTTAGTAACTTTTATAATTATCAAAATATACCTGTCTATTCAAACGGGGCTATATGGACCACGAAATGAAAAGGAATCTAAGATAAAAGATTGTTTACGGATGTTCAAGCATGTTTTGAGCTAAGCCCAACATTTTAATTTTGATGAGGTAACAGTTTGAGCTATATACATGGACAAACTTTTGTTCGATAATAGATATTGTTTGGGACCGTCTCACATGTACGCTAAACAAAAATAATATATTTATTTTCCTTTAAATTACTTATTAAATAGAGTAAAACTTTCACAAACGTCAATAGGCACATGAAAGGTTTTTTTTTCATAAAAATGAAAATATTAAAGAAAGTCCCCATTAATATTTATATCAGAACGGAAATTGTTAGTAAAGATAGGTACTACAAATGGTTTCCCAAACAGAAAAAAAGGTAAAAATAATTCAATACTAGCTTGATAATTCTTAATGAATAACAGATCATGATGATATTCATTTAAAGCGTTGTTATTTATTTAAGTATTTTACCATGTTAAACCAATTTACCCATGAAAAACAAAATCGGATAGTTTAATTTTTATTATTCTTGATGGTTTCCCATATTTTGATGTTCCTTATTCATGTTTGTTCCGACGAGAATAAGTACGATACCAAATTCATGTTTGTAGGGTATAGATATATCGGAAATCAATACGTTACTTGGTCAAGATTGTAAATCATCCGTTCTACGTAAATGTCTTGGAACGACGGAAACGTTACATTTGTTTCACGTACACGAGGGTCAATATTTGAACGATCGAGTGGGTTTTAAATATTTTGAGGAAAGGGGTTGAAACCAAAAGGTATATTGTGTGTTGGATTGGTGGTGGTGGGTAATTAAGGAGAGGGTAATTCTGTCTATTGGATGATTTCAAAGCTGTTTAGAAGGTAGATCTATAGTAATAAATTGGTTTATTTCATTTTAATCTATTTATTATTACTACCCGTGATTGGTACATGCATTGTAATTGCGTCAATGAGGTAAGAACGATTAAGGTAGAATTTATAGGACATGTCTGTATTTTCGTGGAATTAAAGTGATAAATTATTTAGAAAAAAACTCTCTAATCTTCTTCCTTCATGAAATAATTTAACTTCAACCTCCCCTTCACCGGAAAGCCAGACTAGATGGTTCTAAAGTTTACTTCCCGTACCCACCGATGTGAATATGTAGCCTAAATAACTATATTTTTATTCATATGCAAATATTTGCTAATTCAATTATAAATATCTAGTTTTTTTAAAATAATAAAACATATTGACAGTAAGATTTCAAATAACTTTATTAACTTTTAAACACATCCCTTACATATTATGAAACATAAATAAATGCCTAAGCAAAATGCAGTGATGAAATTTATTTGTTGTATGAATTTAAAATTAACTTTAGAAGTTTAAAAAAAAAAATTACCTCATGTTATTTTCAGTCCTTTGAAAAAATATTTTATCTGAAGCATACATAGTTGTAGACTCCTTGCATATATTTTAATTTACAAATAGCCCTGTACTTTGCATTTGATTGCTAAAACACTCGGATTACAATAAAAGTGTAGGGGGCCCAATATCTCAAATTAATTTTGAACTGCCTGTTTGAATTTTAGAACAAATAAAAAATCGTCAACATATCCTTATTTGGTATATAATTGTCATAAAAACTCACTAATTCTACTGTAATTAAGAGAAATAAGATATATATATTTCTATGTTTCTAATATTCTGGAAAAAATGTCAACATTTTGATCTCTTTTTATTTATAAATAAGTTTTTTCTTTTTTTTTTAATAGGATAAATGATTTTGGTCAAAATTGCATTTTTCCTTTTATTACATACATAAATACTTAATTACGCCTTTCTCGTAATAAGTAGGCAAGTAACTGTGCATGTAGCTATGTTTTTTTTAACGTACTTAGTCTCTGCTCACTAACTTTTTCCACACATCACTATCCATGCATACTCCCTTCAATTCAACAACAGCCATACACCGAATCATATATGTTATTGAATTCTTAAAACTTTTATAACGTTATTATTTTTAAAACATTCATTTAAAACATTGAGCAACGCTTTACAAGGCCTAGCAATTCCTTTTGATACACACACTACACCTTCATAAATTTGATTCATCACTCAATCCACACTCATCTTCTAAACATGGCCAAAACAACGCAAGACAATCCTTTTTACATTGACCTAATGGATTCCTTTGTAAACCATACTCCTTAATCACCCATTTATTACTAACATTGTCCATACGAGTTTATCCACTTACATTTCTTAGATATCTCATTTCAACAGCATTCACCTTGCTCTTTTGTTTCTCCCGATAAACCCACGCTTCAGATCCATAGAACAATGTTGGCGTAAATACATTTTAATAATCTGCCTTCATCGTTTCTTTCAATACGAATTCATTCTTTGCAAAAGGGATAGTCCACATACGTACATCCATTAGTACAATTAACAACCATGGAAATATAATACAACCCTGTTCAAAGTCAAAACATTCGCTCAAACACAATACTTACTTCCAAGAAACCTCACCATCATTGAATTTACTAACCATGCATCCATACCATACTTTTCGGAACATTTCATAGCATAATCCTAATAACATGATCATACGCTTTCTCCAGACCAACAAATGCACAATACACTTTCCTCCTTACGGCCATATATTTTTCAATCAATTTGAAATAATATAGAGTTTCCCTTTCGTAATATTTCAAATCATAATTTTCCACTCTTAATATATTTCAAATGAACGATTTTTTTTATGATATTAGACCTAATGAAGCTATGTGTGTTATAATCTTCTCTCCTGGTTTAATAAACCTGGGTGGTCATTTTATTCTTTATGTTCTTCACAAAACTCTGTTTCACTGTCTTAAAATCTTAACTTTGTTTATACCCCTCTTACGAGTATTTTATGAACAATAATTCACTATCAGATATATTTTCCAGCGAGTATTTGTCTTTCTCTCTCATTTCTAAAAGTTGTTCAAATAATGGTGGGGTCTCATGAAATTGTATGATTCTAGAAGACTTCTTGTCTTATTATAAACAATTAAAAGGGCTCTTCCAACGTCACTTGACCTGCAACCCCACTGTAGTTAAGTTCCGCGGCACGTTAACATCCAATTTTTCAAACCTTAGTGCTGCCACGTATCAAAAACCTTTATATTCCGACTGTGATAATTTCTGGTTAGTCATTTATTATTCCATTTGAATAATTCACATATAATTCATAGACCTGTGTTCCCATTAAAAAATACATCTTATGTTCAAATGGTGTAAACCACAGCTACACGTCATCATTATTAATTCCATGGTAAACAAAGTGAAAACATTATAAGATAACCTGAGAAATGTAACGTAACAATTTTAATTTCTGACGTGAAGTAGTGAGGTGAAGAAAGAAAACGCTTCAAATTGGCTTCCAACCAGAAGGAATGAATGAAAACGTTACAAGTTGCTACAAAGCAAATATCTGGCCCATGCAACCTCTACTTAGCATGAAACCACATTGCCCACCCCAAATCTTGTCCTCAGTTTTTTCTCGCACCCTTTAAATTAAAACTCTCCCAAAAACTATGCCTACAATACTCAACAAACTAATTGCTCTATAATTATTATATTCACTCTTACTGCCTTTATCTTTGTACAAAGGAACAATGGTAGCATTCTTCCAACCATTAGGAACTTTCGAAACCCCAGTACACACATTTAACAACTAACACAATCTGGCAAGTAGTACCATGGCACCACACTTCAGTTTTTCACTTGTAATCCCAACAACCCCAGCATATTTACCATTCTTTAATGTTTTCACAGCTTCCAAACCTTCTGCCTCGTTAATTTGGTCAATTATCATAACAACTTTCCTATGTTCTGCTATTTTATCTGAAATTGTGCAATAAAAGTGCTCTAAATACACCCTCCATCGCTCTCCTATACTGATTTCACCCCAGATAATATCACCACGTTCATTTTGAATGCCGTAAGTATTTCCTTAAAATCCTTGTTTCGTTATCTTTACCAGCGTCCAGAACGGCTTATTATTTCCTTCAAAATCATTATTATTTTTTCCCATTATTTTAATCTCATTTACTCTTTACTCTTTCTAACTATTTTCTTTGCATTCATATTTGTATCTTTGTGTGTGTTCCACAACATCTTCCATTCTGTTTCACTCTTGACATCAAGCATTCATTTTTATGCTTCTTTATTTGCATTCACATATTATTTTACATTTTCATTCCACAATGACCTTTTTAAGTTTCCCACCACCGCAGGTCTACAAACATATTTCACGCACTAAACTACGATCTCTTTGATTCAGTTACAAGCACTTTCTATATCATTATAATTTATTTAGATAGTCCATTAATGTTTTTGCAAAGTTATTTTTTCACCTAGCAAACTTTCATATTGCACTCATAAAATTTTACCATGCACATTTTCCACTTTCACTCTTACTTTCTTAATACTCTAGATCTGCATCCACACAAAATTAATTTTATTCGAAATAATTTATAGTCTTGAATTTTAATAATGTTGACGTTTTTGGAAATATATTCAACACAAATATGGCTTGTAAGTTAATAATATTTTATAACTTAATATATTAGAAGTAATAATAGGCCTATTCATTCAAAATAAGGAATTACATTTTATTTAACTTTAAATGAAGATGAAGGTTTTGTTTCCAATATTAGATTAATATAAAATATATTTTATTATTACTAATATTTAGAAACTAAGTCTCTCACCAAGGAAAAAGCTAGTGATCAATGAGTGATATATTAGTTATGGTGTGCTTGACTCCGATTGGAAGACAGGATTAGTCGTGTTAACTGGGGAAAGTTTTCTCGTAATTTACGTTTTACCCATCCAATATAGATAGCTTATGTTAAATTGGTTTAAATTCCCTTTCCTCCTCCTTAATCCTCAAGAATTAAATCACCTGCTTGTGGAGCTCCAATAACTATAATTCTAAGGTAATAAATATAATTTAAATGTATAATTACGTCTTTTTTTTACTAAATTTGAATTCTCGCAACAATTTTACCTTATCAATGTTAAGAGAAACTTATTAAAATAAACATTAAATGCAAATAAATAAAAATATTTTATTTCAAGTTAACCAAAATGTAATATTTCATTTAATATTGAAAAAATTTATCCTTGAGAATGTAAGAACAAATTATTATGAGTTCGGCAATATCTGAGATCATGACTGTGAAAGTTGACAAAAGTGAAATAATTGAATATATAAACTTGTTAATATCATTCTGTAGAAACATATCTTTGATTAGGGTCGCTCACTTTTTGTAGAATATTTCAGACTAATAATTGTTCTTGGATAGCTTGAAATGGGATATAAATATAAATTTCTAATACATTGAGTTGGTCTTCAGTCGAGAATAATACTACTGTATTGTAGAAAACATTAAAAAATGAAAATCTTCATAATACATTTAATATTTAAAAACTTTCCTAACAAACTTTTCAATCCTAGTTGGGGGGCTAGGGCTAATTGTTAACACATTAACTATCACTTTTAATAAGATTATGATAATATTTATTCTTGTGGTAAAATTCAAAGCTTTGGATCCATGACATCCTTTAAACGCCGCCAAGATAAAGAGCCTCAATAAAAATTATAATTGAGCCAGCTCACTTCCAATGGGGATAATTCAAAAACGTTCCAAACTGGAGTTGAAAAGGTTAGCTCTTATCAAAAAATGACTACTCATGAAACTATATATTTAACTGATGATATTAAAATGTAAAGGTAATAAGTAATAATGGAAAAGTGAAAGTCATCTGAAAATATAATATAATCGATAGGCCTTTAAGATAGTAGCTAACCTTTCTTTTCAAATGGACAGATCACGAAATTCAAAGCTCATGGCGTCAACAAGATTCCCTCTCTATTTTTTTGGCTATAACTTATCTCTCATCCGCAAGTTCTCCTTATACCTACAAGGAGCGCCAGCTTGAACACAACAAAGACCAAGGTCTCTGCACGCGAAACACTGTTTGTAAATAATATTGACCATCTCGACGAAAATTGAAAGGATTAATTATCCCACACTTTTAAGTGTCCAATACATTAACTACCATTGCTCATCTATATAGTTCCATGTCCTCTTATATTCGTAAAACGTTCAGATGCCATGTTTGCTTTTATAAAATAAACGTTATGTAAATACGAAATTCTTGGATACATTTTCAGGCCCCATGCGATTGTATGTGAATAATATGTGCGCTCAAAATTAACCAGAACATTATTAAACAACAAGAGGGAAAGGACTACTATGTCTAAGGTCTGTTTTCACTAATAATTTTGTATTATGGAAATGGTTAACGAATATAATATATAGTTTAAAAATCTGTGCATTACACCAATCAGTAATTGTATTAGAGCATAAAAATATAAATAAATATTTTTTTTAAGAAGGAAGTGCCCACACACAATTTTTTTAAATAATGATATCGATTTAGCATTACATTATTTACCTTATAAAATTGTTACCCATCCCTCAATAATGTATTTCAGTCAGCTAATATTCATACCAACGTTCCAATAAGTTACAGAAAACGTATATTAACACATTTATTTCAATACATTGAAACCCGAAAATTCTTGAACCATCCATAGAGTAAGTTACCTTTTTTTAACACAAAGCCATTTCCTGAAGTACTTTGGGATGTAAAGGTGAGGGGGGACTAGTGCCGACAGAGAATTTATCTTGGTCGGCCTGTTTGCCTTGTATGTTCTTTACAACTCCGCCTTCCTTTCCAGCATACCCATTCTGGATTATACCATCCCTATCCCCTCTACATGACACTCACCCCCCCATTAACCACCCCTAGTCTGTCCTTCTTTGGCTCAGCTGATAAATAAATCACGGTAACACCTTGCCGGAGACAAACACAGATCCTACCCCTCTTTATTATTATCATTATTTTCGCTAATTCCGTTTTCAGCCGCACCACATTCTCCTTTACCTATTTATACGTAACTGACCTCTTGCTCATAAATCATTCACTAATCGCCAGTTCTTTGTGTTACCAGTATCCACTGGCCAATAAATCTGTTCTACGGAAGGAATTATATCTCAAAATGGGGTGATATTTTTCTAAGTCATTGTACTTTATTTGGTATTCAAGGAAGTTATTGAACTTTTTGCAACTCACAAGACCTAATTTAAGGTTTTAAATTAGTTATTTTCAGCTATATAAATCTAAATAGGAGTAATTTTATACCAAAATGTTGAAAGAATAATTCTGAATACTAACATAAATTTTATCATGACAAATAGTAATAGTGAAATAATTAGAATGTATTTTATAAGAGATTTATTTTATTCTCTATGATAAATATTATAGCTTTGTAATCTAATCTATCCAAAAAGAGTAGAGAGAAGTTGGAATATATAATTATATAAACTAACAGAGAAATAATATATTTGTTTTTTGATATTTATAAAACAAGACAATGTTATCACATATACATTATATTATTATTAGCACCGCGTCTCACTACCCATTCGGGTTATACGCACTTACGCTAATGTGTAATGGTAAGGTGATTGTGAGATGAAATGGAGGACCTACAGTTTAACGTGGAATTCGAACCACGGTGGAGGCTTGGCATTCCCCACATTCACAAGATTCCTTGTCAGAGGTGAAGGGATGGTTTGCAAACCAGATAAATCTGTGCCAGGACCGAGGATTGAACCCCGACCCCCAGCACAGATGTCCGACACCTTACCCCTAGACCACCAGGTTACCGATCATATACATTATACACATACATTTTTTTTTTCAAACAAAAGGTTTGGATGGACCTAGTCTTAGAATGAGTCTTGATAACTCAGTGTTAAGGTGATCTCATGGAGCTAGTTCTAGAAATGATTCAGTAGATAGAGTAAATGATATACTGGACTCAGTTTTATAGAAAACCACTGTAGCTAGTAATCGCAAGGAGTCAGTTTTAAAGCGAAACAATGAAGCCAATACTAACAAGGAGTAAGTTCTAAAGTGGAACAATGAAGCCAATACAATGAGGCCAATACTAACAAGTAGTAAGTTCTAAAGTGGAACAATGAAGCCAATACAATGAAGCCAATACTAACAAGGAGTAAGTTCTAAAGTGGAACAATGAAGCCAATACAATGAGGCCAATACTAACAAGGAGTAAGTTCTAAAGTGGAACAATGAAGCCAATACAATGAGGCAAATACTAACAAGGAGTAAGTTATAAAGTGGAACAATGATGTCAATACAATGAAGCCAATACTAACAAGGAGCAAGTATTAAAGTTAAACAATGAAGCCAATATTAACAAGGAGTCGGTATTAATGAGAAACAATGGAACAAACATTATTGGGGAGTCCGTGTTAGAGCGAAGCTACTAATTAACCATTTTTAACTAAGCATGATAGGTTATTTTTTAGCTATAACTTTGTATAATTTATGATTAATGTTTTATAGTAAATATATTTTTTATTTTCTTGTAATAAGTAGAAGTAAAAATTAAATAATAGATTATTTTAGATTTAGTTATTTTCTCCTCGTTTGGATAGCTACGATGACTGTCATATATTTTATAATAGTTTTGATCCATGGTACAGATCACCTTCAAGTCCTGGACCTAATGAGGTAGATGTTGATTCTCTCTGTGTCATAATGAGACTGTTTACTTGATAAATATTTACTTCCAGGTAGACATTTCTTGTATGGACCAAAACAAATTCAATACACTATTTTTTGACTAGGACACAAGTTTTCTAGCTTCATCACGGAAATAATTATATTTAATTGATAAGAAACTTTTTCCGATTAAGAAACTTTTTAAAATTTAGCAATTTAGCCAAGGTTAGAATTTACATGGATTTATTTGAATAATCGCTTATAAAACCGGTCGATCTTATTGCTATGAGTATATTTTACTGTGCCTTTAGTGATATGGAAACGGAGTTCATAGATCTTTTCTTCTGACGCGAGTGCTTTTAGCTTATGAACGGGCTGGACTATATATAAAAATAGCGATTGGTTTTTTAGGTGAAACCCGCTTGTCCCCAGGGACACCACGTCACAATTTCTACTTTCAATTCGATAATCTAACTGTCTCGTAGCTACTCTTATAACCTTCTTTCCTCCTTTTTATTTTTATCATTCACTTTCCTTTCTTCTATTTCCCGCTCTCTGGCCTATTAAAGACACCAAATATATTAGCCTACTCTTGGAAAAAGCTGATTAACTCACAAAATAAAACTTCTCTTTAAATTGAAATCATATTTTTTTAGTAAAAAAACAGCCTTTATCATTGATAGAATTACAAATGTATAGAGCAATTAACAAATGAACGTATTTTCAATTTTTTCATGAACCTGTTACAATTGTAACACACATATATTATATTTTTTCTGCTAGGCAATCGATTAATTATTGTGTTTTCTTAGTTTATTAAAACGAATTACCTCAGATCTCCAGTTGTTGTAAATGTACCACCATATTTCAGGGATAGAATGTAAGGTTTAAGTTCACCCAAATGATGAGAGAAAGACCGACGTATTAAACAACTTTGGGATTAATCAAAGCACCTCAGTTTATAAAATTCAAAACAAAATCTTTCTTGGTTCTTAAAGAAATACATTAGGCCTCATTTGCAAGCCATTTTTAGAGGCGTTATTCACTCACATTTTAAGTCAAAATTGGTTATGATTGGGTAGATTCCTCGTATCCTATGTGAATTAATCGCTTCATAGAGCCAGCTTTGAATCACATGCACCGGCAACTCATATTCAGCTTTATGTTACCCCACTTACTATATTTAATTGACAGATGTATAGAGTGTCTATTGTATTTGTAATCAAAGCAAATTTCATTTGTTGTATAATATATTATTTTAAATACAGTTTTGATTTGACATGACCGCCTATATGATCTAGTATTAGGAATTTACTGGTTATAACTCCATATATCCTGTGTTAAATCCCCAGCGCGTCCAGATTATCTGTGAAATAGTGGGTCTGAAATGGTGTTCTCAGCTTCGTGATGACAAATGAGGAGCTACTTGAATGAAAAAAATAGTGGTTACGGCCTAGAAATTTTATATTTACAGCCAAAAGTTTAGTTATGTTAACAGAATGACACTATTTCTCCACATAAGTTGGTATTATCTTCGCCAACAGATGGTGATCACTCTCTAGATAAGATTAGATTGCGTGCTTTAGCTATGACGTTTTTCTTATTTCGACATTAATTACTTTAAATTTGTATTTATGTATCAACTAAACGTGTTTATCGGGGTAAATTCATCATCTAACGAACTTACAAGCGGAAAATTAGTATTAACCAGAGTATCACGAGAGGAAAACCATCCTCGCTGAAGTTGATCAGGACTGAACCTTAACCTAAAACTGTAACTGCACGCCCGACCCCACCATGGAAATGCGTCCTACAAAGTTGGAGATTTAGTCATAAAGGAGAGGAAGCCGATTAACATAGTTGACTATATGAGATCCAAGCTGTTACCATAAATTAATTGAGAGGAGATTAAAATAAGCAGTCAGGTGTAAGTATGCTAGTATGCTTGAGACTGTGATTGAATCTCCACCCAAATGCACTCAGTTGTTTTTATTTCCCGCTCAGTGGGATTTACATTCCTCCGTCAAGGTCCTTAATTAATTCATCAACTAATTAAATTTTCTGTATTTTAATTACACCAATTAAATCTTTATAGCAAATCATATAATATTTAAAATAATATCAATTAAGTACAAAATATACATTAACTATGGTAAATTATAGCATCCTCTAACACATTTAATCACAATATATCACGAGATGATAAAATAGTATTTTAATTATTTGTTTTTATCATCGCGTCTTACTATCTGTCCAGGCTATATGCATATATAATTACTTTAATGGGGTGGATATGAAAAAGGAAGCAGTTTAGAGATAATCTACTCCCATTTGTATGGAAGGAGAGTGGAAAACAATTTAGGAAAAAAAACTTTCGGTAGACCTTAACTGGATTCTATCCCCAATATCATCGTCTTTAAGAGACCAGTCTATTACCAAATTGACGCCTTAGAACATTATTATTTATAAAGTATTTAATAGAGATAGACCCATTGTATATTAATAAAATTTGTATATGTATACATTATATAATACAATATGTTATACTGTTTCTTGAAATATATCTTCCTAACTCTGAAATAATAGAAAATTGTAGTTTATTACTCAAATTATCGGGTAGGTTACTACCACTAATCCACATTTACAAGCGCGAGAAAATAAAAACAGTTATTACACAATGGTTCAGAAGATTTATAGCATAACATTATTATCGAATAATATTAGGTTAAGTTTTTCCATAATTGATGTTAAACCATCATATAACTTTTAATGCTATCTAATTGGCTGCTAATGAATAAAATATTTGTAATTATACTTTATGTTCATAATATATTAAAATGTTCTTCGTAGGAAGAATGGATTTATCTGAGATCTAAACTTCTCTCTCTCTCTCTCTCTCATTCTTGTCTAAGCTTCACACCATATCACCGCTACATCCAACCTTGCATAGAGAAAATCACATCACAATCCTCTACTCAATCCTGATATCCACTTTACCCCCGCTGTCGCCAACCTTTCACTTAAGATATTTCACGCTCTCCGACTCTGAAAAGACCCAACTAGTGATACCCCAAGAGTGATTTTACCGACAGAGGTAAAACTAGTTTCCTTCTTTCTAGGATATTGATGCACATGCTTCTCCCCGTAACATTATAGTACCCTCTTATTTTTAAAACAAAAATCTTCTGCTCATGCCATTATAATATCGTAGCAGTTTTTTAGTGTACCTATGTTAGAATACCGCTAAGAACGATACTTAAAAAAAAAGGAACATTGTTAAAATATTTCTGTCCCTCTTGGGAGATAGAATTTTTGATATCTTAATTATCGTTTGTATCAGAGAGTATCTTGGCTTATAAATAACTAAAAAATATCCATTATATATAGATATAATCTAATTGTTATCAAACTGGAAAAAAAAATTGAAGGTTACAAAACTTCAATAAACAAAAAACTATGTTTGATCAATTACTTAAAGAAGAGTTAAAATTTTTTCTTATCATTCAATTTATATTTAGATGTTCACTTTGTTCATCAAACAATTCAACTTAACTTTGTATTTTGAAGGCTGGAAATTAAACCAAAATACTTGTGTTTATTTAAAAATTATATCTATTTTAATAGTTACTCTTTGAACCAGAAACGATGTTTACCAGCATTTGAATTTTATCAAACATTTTATGTAAATAATTAATAATCTTTATGTAAAGATGAACTTTTTTATAGTAAAAGAGTAAATAAGATTTAAAAAAACTGTGATAGTAAAATAAAACAATATTTTTGATACTTTCAATGTTGTAAGCACTTTCAAAAAGTAGGATCTTAATTTAAAAATTCTGAATTAATAAATATTTTCATTTAGTTTTAACTAACAAGAATATTAAATTGTTGTGAGAAAAAGAGTACAATTTTATTTTTATGTAAATCATTTTAACAATACTCCCTACGTACAAATTAAAGTAGATTTTTTTTAATGGTTGAATGAAATGAAATTCCTCCTTAGAATGGATTTTCGAAGATAAATTAAGTTACAATGATGCCCACGCCACCTCCGCTTGAAAGCTTTTCAATGTCGCCCTTAAGTTAGGTTTTGCAACACCACTTATTGAAGAAGTTCTGTCTCTGCTCTACCTGGCTTTTAGTGAGATATGTTAAATGAAACACTCCACTGTGTTTTGAATCCACATTTAAATATATCGTAATGTTTAAAAATGTCTTAAAATTTTAAATAAATGTTTCAGAAACAAAGATCCCCCATGATAAAGCAAAGTATTATAAATATGTAGTCTTAGATTTTACTACTTTTCATTAGTTAATTAGTGAAGTTGAATTATATTTTCTTTAAAAAGCTTCCAAGAAGACTTAAAAAAGAAGGTATTTCATGAATATCAATTTTATTTGTAATTGGTAGAGTGAAGGGATTTTTGTTCTTTAAAAATGGCATTACAATTTTACTGAACATTTTAAGTGCGTTGCTTTAATGTGCCTTTGTTATCAACTTTAAAACTTAAAATTGTGTTTTGGTTCCATGTTTTCTAGTGGTTTGCGGGTAATAATAAATATACCTTTCAAATGTAAAGATTATAGGACATTTTTAATTAATAGTGTTGACTCCAAAAGACCTGTATGTACTCATTATACTCTTTACTTGATTATTAAGTATTATTTGCGTAAATTGATTTTTTACAAAATTAAAATATCTAAGATTTAATTGACTATTTCACATACATTTTAATAATAGAAAAGTATGTTTACGATGTAAATTTTTTTTATTTAAATGTGTATATTAGTTTTGAGTAAAGGTTTAGTCACGTACTAAATTATATTATAGGACATGTGGTGTTATCTTGTATATGTATTTAATTAACATGTTAGACCATATTAAGATGAATCTTAAAAGATGAAATGCTTCGGAAGAGTAAAAGGAATGAAGATACTGGCGAGTGGAGGAGGCTTCATAATGAGTTATGAACCCTGTACTCAAAACACGACATTGTTAGGATATTAGGTGACGGTTGTTAGGACATGTAATTTAACGGAAGAATTTATAAACAGTCAATGATCTAAAACAATATTTTAAAACTCAAAATTAAGTATCTTCTTGGCAAGACCATATTTGTTTGCACTTCAAGTAATGTTGCCCTCAAAATCTTTTGTTGCTCCTGAGCTATTATTCATCTTCGCTATGTAGTTCAATATTTTAGGATAGCATAAGTAACTAATAAGTTTGATACACATTAACATAATTCAGTCAGTGAGCTATCTGTAGGATTTTTTTAATTTCAATTCTTAAACTGGTATTTAAATCCTTATGATAAAATCCAAAATCCTATTTAAATGAACACGTTTTCTGAAAACCACACACACAAGTTTTGTAACATTAATTAAAATGTAGTTAAAACTATTCAAATATTTTTTCAAATATTGATATTGGGAACATTATTTCTGGCGCAATCAAAATATGACATTAATGGCAAAGTTTGGTTAAATGGTTACATTTAATTTCAGAATTTTATAGCTGGTTTTAAACATTTTGATTTTATTTAAAAATAATTTAGAGCCATGTATATGTTTATTTTTATGGTTTGTTTCAACGAATAAAAACATGATTTTTTTAAAATATTTACAAACACATTTTTACAAATAATTAGATCCAAAAATTCTCAAAATAATTTATTTTCATACTTTGAACAAATTTTACAGCAAAATGGAAGCAAAACGGAATAACCGAATCCAAACTAAGTAGTGTTTTGGGGGGGTGCCATTGAGTTATCTGAATGTTCTCAAAAGTTATAAACTAACTAAAAAATTTCTGAAAGGATGATACTCAACGCCAGATTAGTGCCTTTTCATTGGTTAAATATTTAATATTTAGAAACCTACTGAAAAAAAAGTCTTCAAATTCATTGTCTGGAAGCGTTCCCGATATTTTTCTTTCAAAATTTTGTTGAAGTTTCGAGCTGAGAGCTTAAAACGTTAACTAACTTCCAAGGGGCCTTGCTGAAAAACACTATTTTATTGAACACTGAAGACACTGGTTTATGGTCGCCCTAGATTTTCCCCTTTCCACAGATCAGTGAGGCAACCCCTTCTAACAAGGAAGTGTGGCGCGTAGCGTTTCAGAATACTTGTCAGTTGTCAGGCTCAGCAGGCAACAGCATTGTCTACAACTTGTCGTGAAGGAGGTAAGGGTGAGTTGAGGGTAGATCGGGGTGAAAGTCCAAGGGTGGGTACGACAGGGGGGAAAAGGGCATCACGGAGCCTGCACGAGACAAGGTTGCTTACGTTTTATTACGAGCTTGGTTTTGTCGAGTTTCTCAACATGCGGCCGGTGACGGCAGTTGTTTTTACCACAAGCTTACCACTAACATTTAATAAAACAGGATACTGTATTTACTTTTAAGAGGAAGATTTTTATCTAATGCTATCAATATACTACACTTAATTGAGGGTCATTGCTTTCGTTTCCTATTAATAGATTAAAGGGGGGTTGTAAGTTATTATTCACAAAACATTATTTGCCAAACTTTACTATTTGTATCCACTATCACAATAATTGTGTTTGCTTTAATAGTACTTAAATAAACGCAGATAAGATATTAAAAATGGTCCCAAGAACAGATCTGGTCTCTAAATAGTTATATAAGGGTAAATACGAAAATATATTTTTCACTTAAAATGTCAATTTATCAGTAATTTAGCATTGTTCCTGATTTTTAAAAAAATATTTGAAATAAAACAAGTGTAATGCTTTAGACCAGTGGCTCTAAGACCTTTTTAACCTTTAGAACTCTTTACCCTAAAAAAAAAAAAGATTGCGTAGTCCCAAAATGAATTTGTTTAATTGGGTTCTCTATGTTTACCGCATTGGCATTTAATTTAATTAGGATATGTTGTTAATATAATATATTTATAATTAATTTATTAATAATTTAATAAATTTAACTGAGATATGATGTTAATATAATATATATTTATAATTAATTTATTAATAATTTAATTTTAATCTTAAATAACTAATGTGAAAAAGTTGTTTTTGAATTTCCTTCTGTCTCTCTGTCTGTCTGTACCTCGGACTAGATCTTAAACTATTCTACCTATCAGGCTAAAACCTGGTATCTAGGTATTTATAGGGTTGCCCCGAGGGTTTCTTGGAATTGGATATCTAACCCTAACATTAAGGGACTGAGTGGCAAAATGAGAAATAATCTATTATTTTTTATCATATCTCCGTAACACTTGGAGATATGAAATTACTTGTCGTTTAAAATATGTTGGTCTATTTATAATACAAATCTTTTATTTGGAACATATTTTTATAAAACTAATAACACTTAAGCTATAGGCAAATATATATTTTAACTTTTTGAACACTTAAGTATTGCGACCGTAAAAAATATATAACTTGAAATGTTGATAATGTCAACGTCTTATGACCCCCTCGAACCCTAAAAAGTGGTTTTTGCAATGCCATCTGTCTGTCTGTGTTCAACCCTAAAACGAATAGTAGATTAATAAACAGCGAAAAGACAAATATCCATTTTCTAAAAATCGGCTCTAACGATTTTGATTAAAATGCGTATTTAGGCATTGATTAAGATTATAAATATAATGGCTATTTTCACTTTCCTATGAAAATGATTTTTAGGGTTCTTTACAAAACCGGAAATTCCCGTATTTCCGCAACTATTTGAGATACTAAATAACTTATTATTTAAAGATTGTATCACTATTAGAAATAAAAACTTTTATTTGAAATATATTTTCAAAAGATCAATAGTTTATGAGATATTTACAAATATATGAATACCATTGTGTGAACTTTAGTTGTACAGAGATACTACTTATATTTTAAGATAATAATTCTCTACTACCATAGATTAATTAAATATAAGGTCTTTCAAAAAGTGTATGTTCTTTTTTACTTTAACCTGTTAGAAGAAATGTTTGTGCAGCAATGGTCTATTTCCTTCATTTTAAAATCAATAGTCCATATCTACATTTTTAATTGGTCAAAATTTATAAATGAGGAATTTAATAACAATGCTACACCTAATAAAAGTAAACGTTTTAACCAGAAGTCAAAATTTTAATACGAAGTTTTGATCTTTGTGGCCCAACACCGATCTGTTTTATTGGTCCAAACATACAAATGGGGATATAATTCTCTAAAAATAAAATTATAAGATTTAATACTGGAACTCAATATGTTTTACGCAAGTATAGTTCAATTTATGCTTGGGTTTGCTAGTGTGTATAATTTTGTTTCATATATATGCTTTAAGTCAATATCTCCATTCTTAAACTATGGAGTGAGAAAGTCCGAGAGGAGTTCCATACTACTTATTTTATTTATTTATTTGATATCTGGACAATATTATATTAAATATTGGACTCATATTTATAAGTGTCTCCTTATAAACCATAAATTACTATATTAAAAATCGATTATATTTTTACAACAGGTATTCAACGTCATAATTTTATCAAGTAAGTTCACATCCTCTTTCGAATTTAACATGTGTGTAAACCTTTACATTCTCCTTCGACCTTTCATCTTAGGTTAGATTAATTTAGTCACTGGTAGTGAATGCTCAAGTTGAAGCGTATTAATTTTTAAATAATACTCCTCTAGAATGAGTTACTACCCCAAAATAATAATATTGTATTACTTCATCAATATATACCATATGGTGCAATGTTTTGTCCAATGCATAGGACATCAGAGAGTCCTGAGTTCGATGTCTGACATTTTCAAAAAAATAATCATTAATGCTATTAGATTTTGTATTTCACTGGAAGCTTGGGTGTTGTGTCTGCTTTATATATTTGATTTTTAAATCATGTGCCAATACATCCATTTTCTTCAAAAAGTGAACTAAAAATTGCACTAGTAAAATGATTTATTTATTTATTTTAGCACTACGTCTTACTACCCGTTCGGGTTATACGCTTAAGTAATAATTACATTAATGGATTAGAAATTGGGAAGGTTGAATTTAGAGGAAGTGAATCCACATTTGCGTGGAGGTAGAGTGCAAAACCATTTAGGAAAAACCAACCCCAGCTCAACCAACCGAAAGTTTAACCTCGATCTACCCATCCTCGGTAGTCAAGTTCAACAAAAAACTTGTGTGTCATCCAACTACGCCACCAAGGCGGTTCCTAATAAAACTAAAATTTAAAATATATCAATAAAGATGAATAACCAAGTTAGTCGTTTACACTATTACATTATTCGTATTTATAATAAAATAGTGGAATTTTATTTAAAGGTTAATTTCAAGTTAATTACATTTTGTTGAATTAAGACATGTATTATTATTAATATTATTATTATCACCGAGTCTTACTAACCGTCCGGGTTTTACGCACTTACGCTAATGTTTAATGGCAGGGTGATTGTGAGATGAAATGGAAGACCTACGGTTTAACGTGGAATCCGAACCATGGTGGAGGCCTAGCATTCCACACATTCACAAGTTGTGATTAATACACGACTTGTCAGAGGTGAAGGAAGGGTTTGGTAATCAGATAAATTTGTACTGGGACCAAGGATTGAAACCCGGACCCCACCACAGAAGTCCGATACCTTACTCCTGGAACACCAGGTCCCCACAATTAAGATATGTAAACTCAATGTTTATAAAATCTGTGCATATTAATAACGAACGTCTACAAAGGCATGAGTTGCGTATTTTCTGATTGGTCAATGAGGAGGAAATTTGGGTTGAAATCCCAGCCAGATAAGTAGAGAGAGATGGGGAGAGTGGAAAACCATTTGCAAAAAACCACCCTCAGTACACCCGACCGAGATAAGAACCTCGATCTCGCCGCCATCAGTACTCTAGTCTACTGTGACCTACCTTAGACCATGCAGCAACCAAAGTGGGTAAGAGATAGCGTACTAAAATATAGTTTATACTCATACCCTTTTAAATTTTACTGGGTTAAAATTTATAAATTAGCCGCACAAGAAAATCATTTTAAAACAATATTAAATAAGGTGTATTCTAGAAAAAACCAAATGCTTCATATAATTTTATTACTTGAAAAATAACCTATTTTTAGAAATTATTAATTTAATTAATTTTTTTATATGGATTAGAATGGGTTTTTTATTTAGCTAGTTATTTTTAGAAGATTATCCACCTTTTCTTTTAACATCAATTCAGTATTCATAGGTATTAAACAGCATTACAGATTTTTTTTAAACGTAAGTTCTTTTTATGTGATTTGATCTAATAATGCAAACAATGTACACCCTTGTATAAACATTTAAATACGCTTGAAATTCGCTAGAGCTTAAAGATACATTTTAATATATTTTCATCGGATTATAAAATGTATATAATTGTGTGTAATCCCCTAAATCTCTTCTTCAGAGCTTCCTGTAACTGAATTAATCTGTCTCTGTCTCTCTCTCACTCTTTGATAAAATCAGAGAGATACCGTTCCTCTCGCCAAACTAGTCTAAGTGGTATCTGTGACACCGTGCCAACACTAAAGTGATACTCCAAACCACCTCCACTTCATTTTCAAAACATAGTGACGTCATTCTTCCTCTTCACTACTTTCTCTCTTTTTTTTCTTTCATTTTATTTTTTGAAATCTTGGGTAAAGAGGAAGGGGGACGTTGTTGGAAGGAAATAGAAATGTAGCCATCAAAACCTACACAAAGACCTCTTTATCTATGCACAGGAAGAAGGTTTTAAAGAAATACGAATCGCTACTATAGATTTATAAATATATATATATAAGGAAACTAAATGTTATTGAAGTTATTATTAGGACTATTTAAACATTGAAAAATGTAGAATTTAGTATTGTTCCAAAGCAAATATTCAAACAAAAGTTGCCACTTAATTACGAGATAATGTAATTATAGTATTTATATAAATGTTCAAAATCTTGGTAGAGTTAAAGTCGTTAGCGTCTTCCAAACAAATGGACTATTATAATATGTAGTATTCATAATGAGGGCTAAGTCAAAAGCCTGAATAAATCGTCTTTATTGTGGGAAAACATATTTTTTTAATACTATATAAATAACATTGTTTTGGTCAAATTTAATAGTTACTAATCTAATAAGTAAAGTTAGTTATAACAACATTTACTACCACAAAACAATGGACATTCATTAAAACATATTAATCCCTAAATATTAGTTCTATTGCAAAAATAAAATCCGCCTTGACCTACTACCCATCCGGGCTATACATATACTAGTTACGTAAATCGGTGCCCACCAATTCGAGTTTAAATTAGCTACTTATATCATACCAACCTAAATCTCATTGGATCTGTTTTAATTATTATGATTTAGCACCGTGTCTTACTACCCGTTCGGGTTATATGCTTAAGCACTAATTAAGCCAGTATGTTGGAAATTGGGAAGGTTGAATTTAGAGGAGGTGAACCCATATTTGCATGGAGGGAGAGGGGAAAGCCATTTAGGGAGAAAAAAAACTCAGTTCACCCAACCAAGATTTGAACCTTGATCCTCTCGTCCTTATCAGTCTAGTTCAACATGAAACTAGCACGTTAGCTAACTACGCCACCGGCGCGGGCATGGGATTATATATCACAATTAATTTTATTTCATATATTTTAACTTATTTATTAACATTTGCAAAGGGTTTGTTGGATGAATAATCATATTATTATTCATGTATATTCCAAATGCGTACCACTACATTATTAAATACTACCCCAGGTGGGTGAAATTCATTGTAAATGCATAGTTACGGTAATATCCCTAATGCATTCCGGAAAACTTTGACTAAGCCCTTCATTCTGGCACTACAAAGGAGCTATAAAACTAGATTTTGGTAGGACAGCTGCAATACATATTAATTCCCTTATTACCTGGTAGTAGTCATATTCGTATTACAGGACTTAATAGATCTACTGTAATGAAATTCTATCTAATTTGCTGATGGGATTTAGTTTAATGACATTTTCATTTTAGTTGATTAGGAAGTAGTATTTACAATTGTAGAGTATTAATTTCAAAGGGCACTTATTTATTATGTGGATGGAATATATAAACAATAATACATCCAAGCACACTTCATATAAAAAGTTTATTCATAACACCACCAAATTTGATCAAATATTAATAATAACAGTAAGATAATAATGCCTCAGTCTCACTGCTCTGATAGGAATTAAATATCTGTAATATGAATGATAAATTTTAGGGAGATTATTTTTTAAATAAATACTCCAACATTTCTCTGGAGAGTATTATGAAGCCATGGTTTTGCAACTTTTTTTTTAAGATAAAGTTTAGTATTGCTATTGACATATTTAAACAACTTGTTTAACGTTTAAGAAGAGTGCGTGGTCTATTATTGGAATTATCATTTAAGCTCAGTAAAAAGTAAATTAGCAATTAAATTCCCTAAAACAAAGGAAATATCAGAGGTCATCACCGATCTTGGTGTCCACATTTAGTGTTAAATCTTACCAGGGAAGGTTTCATCCAATCAATTAGCTTCTAAAATCATATGATTTCTATCAAGGCTTCTTTAATATTAACTAACAAAAAATTAATTTTAAAATAAAGTTTTTGAAAGCATTTTAAAATTAAATTTGTGAACTTGACTTAACTATAAAAAGATCATGGATGCTAGTTTTTTGAACAACAACATAAAAAACACAAACATAAATTAAGGACATTTTCTAAAATATAGAGTACGAAACTAAAATCTCTATTTACATATTAGTTTGCCATATATAATACCATTTTTCTAGACCATAGCTCATTATATACCTACCATAGTTACCAAGCTAACTCAATTTTCTACCACGGAAACTATCGTAAAAGCTTACAGTACTTTACATTTTTTTTTTTCGTATAAATTACATCGATTAAATTTAAAAATACCACTGAAAAAGTGCATGTTATGTTGAAAATTATGAATTTAAACATTTTTGTTATACTTTTCAAATGTATGCATAGTGACTATTTTCCAAGTTCAGCTGTAATTGTAATGAATCAATTAGATAAATGATTTTATAATTTCATAATTGTCTTGATGTTGATTATTTGAGCTTTACTTGTTTAACAGATTTATAAGACTCTAGAACACTTGTAGGTAATAAATAACTTTGGACACGTGGATTTAATGTTAAACTTGTCTAGTCTGGTTTGCAAAAGTTAAGAAGGTTCGTATCCAGATCAGATGTATTCTGGGTGTTTTTTTCTTCAATTGTTTCTCACTTTTGCTCCACACTAATGTGGGTATACTTTCTGTAAATAATGTCTTCCTCATCCCTACCACATCACTGTTAATATGGGTACAGCTCAGATAAATTAAGACGCAGTGTACAAAAAATACCTTCTAAGCACCGTACCTAACCTAGTGTTTAATGCATTACTTTCTTGAGTAGCTTAAGGTCCTTTTTTCGTTACTGTCTACTTGACTGTACTGTTAAAAGTGTTTAATGAGCATTACGTGACTAAGAGGCAGCCGTTCCTTTTCTCACGACACACAAGAGTTAGATAAGAGCGAAATGGCGGCCTCTTTAACCTCTTCTTTTTGCCTATGAAAGACTGTTTGACATCGCATGATTATACTTTAAAGAGTATATAGCACATCTAGGTTAACTTTAATAAGATAAGAATTGGTTGTTTGTCTCAGCTAATTAAGATTATCCGCAAGCTAGTCATTTGTATTTGAAAAAAGTTTATTGATGCACATCT
Organism: Timema californicum; assembly: GCA_902141385.1. Lineage (NCBI taxonomy): Eukaryota > Metazoa > Arthropoda > Insecta > Phasmatodea > Timematidae > Timema > Timema californicum. The sequence continues at coordinate 262,146 of CABFOW010000038.1, read as the reverse complement.
TCCTTATTAAGGGGACAAACTAGTACGTTTCTCATTTTTTGTTTGTTCTACAAGAATTAACAAGAATTATTACAATCTTCATCACTTTATCATCAATGCTAACAAAAATAGCAGTCCTATATTTGTAACACTATTATGAGTACAGTAAAGTTGTAACAATAATAATAATTATTATTATTATTATCATCATTATAAATAAATAATATTTATATATTTCCTTAAAACAAATTACGTTTAGCAACAAGGCTATTCACGGTTTAGCCTAGTATTCAGGAATGAGGAAGATAGTTTAAACTACTCTCACATTAGTTTGGAAAGGGAATGTGTAGTTCACATCTAAGAGTAATATTCGGCAAACTACTCTTAGAACACCAAACTGACTGAACTTGTCACTGGCAGTCCAGTATATTGCAAGACCAATGTCTTAGACAGTGTAACCACTTGTGTGGGTGTAGGTTTAAATTTTTTTATTCATTAAGTTTTAAGTTTTTCCTGTAAAAATGGATTACACTTCTTCAACGGTTAGACTATAAAATATATTTTGGGAAAAATATAATGTATTGAATATGAGGTTTACTTGAATATATTTTAAATGTATTCCTCCTTGATTTATTTATAAATAATATGGCTTGACATCGAAGAGGTAATTGATAAATGTTTGATAAAGATTGTTTAAGAAGCACCTATGACTATTTTTATTCTAGCTATTAAATTGTTTAAATTTTTAGATAATAATAAAAAGAAACCTGTTTTAAATATTATTCGTTAACAAATTGTTTATACTTAATATATAATTTTAATTACAAAAAAGTGTCATATTAATAATAGAAGTTAAATTAAGCGTGAGTTTTGATTGTCTTCGTTTTATTCTGGCTCATCCTTTAACCAATATTTTTAAAATTAATTTGTCTAAAAGTAATTGCTAGTGCAATAATTGAGTAATGAGTAATTACAAATAATTTTAAGGCTCATCTAATATTTAAAATATAGCAGTTTATATGTATACACCGCTAAAATCTATATTAATATAATGAAGTGTTTGTTTGTCGGTCTGTCATGAGCACTACGCAATATCTACCGCAAGCAGAAGGCTGACATTTTAAAATTAGTATCTCCTGTACACAGACATGTACAACTTGAAGCTGGAATTTTAATATTTTACTAGATTTTTTAAATGTATTAATACCTTGGTCAAAATAAGTAAAATGAAGATATTTTTATTCAGTTTGTTTGAAGCAAATAATTGCCCGGGGTAACCATGCAATGTGTCACATTTGCTTAAATCTTTGATTTCGTATTTCTTATTCAACTATTTCAGTTAGGCAGTCTAATACGTAGGTTGTTAAGATCTATGATTAATTTAAATACATCATCAAATATTTTTATAATTTCCAATGGCGTATCCATAATTTGAGTTTGTGTAGGAAACCTCTAGTGCAATCTTTTATATGTATATATTCGATGTCATAAGTATTTTTTTGTTTTGTTTTGGCAAAGGGAGTTTTTTGAATAATTATTGCCTCTAAAGAGATATATATATTTTAGTTGGCTTTTAATAATAATTGAGTTTGAGGTTCAGTGCTTTCAATCAAATCATTATTTCTTACATCTCTATACGCACAACGGGTCTGATTGCCAGTCGGGCTATCAGCAACTAATACTACCTCCAGGACAAAGGAAATAAAGTTGTTAAACACACTCGAATAATCCATTTTTTGGACTAGGTGCTTAACGACTCAATTTATTTGACCAGAAACCAAGCTATGGCCAGATATTATCTTTATTTTGTTTGTATGGACGACGTGTTACAAAGGGGTTTTTGGTCACGTACCTATAGTGAAAAGATGTGTTGGGTTCATAGACAAAACTGGAAGCCATAGAGGCATATATAAAAGCTATACATAGATGTAGGCCTGGTCTATGCTGGAAGACAAAGGATGTTTACACTAACACTATCACATCCTTAGGAATATGAATAAATATAAAGACGTTGATTGCCATGAAGCGAACCTTTCAGATCATACACAGCTATATGTAAGTTAGACTACATCTACACTGGGTAGCTTACTACATTTGTATTCACATTATTAAATCAAACTACTATTTTTCGTCCAGTTTAACACCTGAAAAACATATGGCTAAGCGTTTGGAGTGATAAGCTAGTTTTTACTTTCTATAGACCCCTCGAAGTTTAAAGTATTGTGATCAGTAAAAAGAAAATTGACTTGATATTTTGATAAATGGTAAAATTTTATGATCCCCTGAAAAATAAAATGTTGTTTCCACGATGACGTATGTTTGTTTCTCTGTCCGTGTATGTGTGTCCGTATCTCGGCCTAGAGCTGAAACCATTACATCAACCGGGCTAAAATTTGGTATCTAGAGTTTTCATAAGGGGGCCTTAAGAAGATCTTGAAATGTTATATCCAACCCTAAGATTAAGGGTAGTTTACTGAAGGACAAAGAGAGAATACGATTTATTTTATCAAAATCCGTTTGGAGATTTTTATTAAAATTCATATCTAGGCACTGTTTAACACTAGAAACAAAAAGTCAACTCTCATTTTCCCATCAAAATTACCTTTATGATACTTTACATAAGCATACATTTCCAGTTTTGATCATTTCACGCAATTATTTAGATATGAAATAAATTATCACTGTGATGTTGCAGTACCATTAAGTTATGAGCGTAAATATAAATATATATATATAGGTCTTTGAAATTTTAAATTTATTTTTATATACTTTGGTGGACAGATATGTTCTACCTTTCTCACTGTTTCTGTAACAGTGTATATTATTTCATTTATGATCTTTGGCCGAATATTTCTGTAACAATGTATATAATTTAGCTTAACAAAACTTATGAGTTTTTATTAAATGATAATGTTTTAAAATCAAGTTGATGACAAGTTTTTGTGTTGCCCCCTACCATCTTTTATATTGGACAAAAACAGCCCATCATCATCAATCATCAAAATAAAATTAAGTTGGTTTAATACATCAGTAAAGATAATATAATTTATACATGCAGTCAATTTATAAACAGTATCTATTTATTTATACATCAAAGTTTGAAACATTAACCAAAGTTCTTTCAAAGCTAGCATTAAATTAAATTTCAGTTGCTATGGGTTAGTTTCTTAACCAACAAATCTTTATTATTTATTAAACCTCCCTAATACTTGAATTTATTTTCATTAACAATAAACAACATTGTTCATAAAAAAATCCCTTGTATAGTACTCTAATATAATTATTACAAGTTAATTTCATTTCCATATAAATTTTGTGGATGAGAAATTGTGATTAGTTAAAAGGTAATATTACGTATTTTTAATCGTACCACACACTATAGGCATGGTTATATCTATGATTGTTTTGTATATCTACTATTGGAATGGTTTTTAATTTGAATTATGTGTAGACATGTTGGTTTTTTGTAAATATTTCTCCCAATAAGCGTGACACAAAGTACCCACGTTTCTACAACCAGCACGTAGTCTAGCCATAATTTTCGTGAACTGAAAAACTCTTAATTCTATAATGTTGGTAAAGGCAACGTAAAAATAAACCTATTTAAAATAGTCCAACACCTTATTTCAGTCAGTAGCTTGTATTTCTACTTTTCTACTGAACTGAGGGTCCTGGGTGTGATTCCTGGCATGTCCGAAAAATTTATCAATGTTGTAATGTGGGTTTACACTGTCACGGTGATGAAATAACGACGGGGGGCTGGATGTTGTATCTGTTCTAGATTTAAGTTAGTTTATAAGTTTTGTGCTGATATAATTGATTGGATTGTAAATTGCAAGATAAATACCTCAAATAAAGGGAAAAAATAATATTAAAGATATTTTTTGTACAGGAAGAGAACTAAATAAATAAGGAAATTAGCGCAGATGCTTTCAGACAAGAGTAATTTATTTATTAGCTATCAATTTAGAGTTTTACATATAATTTAATTAGCATACTTTGGTACATTTAATTGAGAGTATTTACTGCACTGTTAGTGTGTCTGTGTCTGACAAAATAGAATGGGATTCGGTACCGAAGTGAAGGACAATCTGTCTTTTGTCCAGTCAATCGCTATATATTTTGCACTCAATTTTTTTTTATCATGGTTCATTTTAATAACACTATTAACATCGTTTCAATTTTTAAATAAAACTGTTTCATATAATTTATCACATATAATTTATCTAATCATTGTAATTACCTTAACATATACTTTTATATTTTTCTCCAGAAAAATAGTAATCCGATGCTCTTCATGGTAAAAGCCTTGTCTATCCCCTTTGCCAAAGATTATTTCCTCCCTCCCCCCATCGTGAGAATCTAATAAAATGTCAAAGTTACTTTATCTCGTTTCCCTCACAGGACCAAACACTGTCCCAACGGAATTCAATTATATCCGTCTTCCCCGCCATTACCCGCTCGTAAAAACCCCAGGGTTCGAGCCCCCCCTCTGCCCTTTCCACTATGTTTTATAACCCTTCTCATTTTATTGCCAAATGCGGGTTTATCACTTTATACCAGAATGGCATTAAATGACGCGCGCATACGGTCATCACAATATCTTGAAATGCTTTTATATATTTTAATAATGCGCTGCGCATTCATAAAACATAATATTTCATTCGTTTGAGTACAAGATGAAATGAAGATATTATTTTGATGAGTAACTTTTGAGGTTGATTGAAGAACTAAGCTGGAAGGCCCATTTGCAGAAAAAATATCTAAAAGTGTAAAACAATTGAATTAATCAATATCAGAAATAAAATCTTACATTTAAAGGCCAGTCTAGTGTTACATGAGAAAACAAACATAATTTACTTACTTAACACTGCATCTTACTACATTTCAGGGCTATACGCCTATGTACTAATTATACTAATTTATAAGAGATTAATAAGGTTTAATTTAGATTAAGTGCACCCGTCTTTACACGCATGAAGAGTGAAAAACAATTCAGGGAAAGCCACCCTCAATGCAATCTACTGGAATCTAACCCCAATATCTTCATCTACCGCAGTCTAGTCCATTGCAAGAGTAGCACCTTAAACCATGTGGCCACAAAAATGGATATGTAATATAAAATGAACCTTATTACAGCCGTTGGATGTCGTTAAAGTGAGATGACATGATTAATTTAACGATTCTATGATATTTTAGAGCATCTAATAACTGTTTAGAGTACTATCCATCGTTATCACCTGTTTGAAATGTAGACTACTTAGCTTACAATTACTTAAAAATATAGAATGGGGAATATTAATTTAAAATAAATGTACCACCACCCCGGCTCAAAGATAAGTGTTTCAATAGAACACACTAATGCCAACCGTGTCAAACTGTGATGACCATATGATATTTTGATCTATTAAATTGTAAAAATTATACTTTGGTGTTCGGGGCTATAGTTTATTGTGTGGTAAAGTCGTATAAGACGTCAGACTACCCGTCCACTGGAATGCAGGGGACTGGAGAGTGAAATTTCGGTTCCGGCAGGGCGCAATGTATTTACTTTTCTTTGTGTTATACAGGGTGTTCCCTGGTTAATCAGTTAAAACTTTGGGAAGTGTTTGTGGATAAAAAACCTAAATCAAAATTTATTTTTGAGATTGGCTAGTTTTCACTTTTTTTACACGAAAACAGCAAAAAACTAAATGGAAACCAAATAGATAGGTACTCAATAAACTATTTTATTCATTTTGTTTAAAATTACGGCTTCCAGCCCTGAGACAAGCATCGCAACCATCAATGACAGAACGAGTAGCTGACAAACATTGTGCGACTGTTGTTTCCTCGCCCATCTTGCGTTGTCCTTTGTCGTAATGATTGAAGGTCATTAACAGACATTCCATACACATTTTGCTTGAAAGTGTCCCATACTAAAAATCTTATGGCGTTAAATCCGGAGAATGCAGAGGCCAAGCCACAGGTCCAGCACGACCGATCTATCTTACAGGAAAATTAATATTAAGCCATTGGTGAGGACCTCCGCAGAAAAACATGTTTTTATTTAATTCTTTCTAATTTACACGAAAAGGAAGCTAAACCGAGCAAACCTTTTAATGACACTTTGAGCTAGTATTTTGATCCACTACCACTTCCCAGAGCTCAGCCGTTTAACCCGGGAGCACGCTGTATATCAATGTATTTTCTCATCCTTTCTACCTGCTAATGCAGGTATATACCTTATCCGGTCATATCACCCTGTACACCCCTACTTCTCAGTTTAAGCCGTTGTGTAGCCATGTAAATAGTAAGAAATAAAATAAACTATATTGTGGGCAGAATGGAAACCAAAAATAAATCACAATACCTTCCCATACATGCAGAGCATATATACTGTATATCAGATCCTGTATTCATATTTTTAAAGGGAATACCTGAAATTTAAAACTGATTACAGTCACAAATTAGTCATTTAATGTTCTTTAGTGAAACGTGTCCCTGCCATAAATCCGAAACAAAGGCGCTTTTATTACTCTTGCTGGCATTAGTTTTGGAGGGTAGATACAAATAATAGACTCATTAGGAATATTTTTACAGCAACGAGATACAGATAAAGAATATGAAATAATGAATAATTTTAGTAACGTTTATCAAGGGTGCAATTTATTTATTAGTGATTTAATACATATAAATAGGCTTGGTTGATAGTTTAAAATACAAGTAGATGTGTGTATAAGTTAAACATATATAACTTAACTAAAGCAGTTTGTGATTTCAATCCAAACATTAGGCCAAGTGATTTACATCGCTACACAAATATTATAAATAAATAACTTAAATATTTATTGCAGAAATTTTTTTGATACGTTATAGATGAAATAAAGACAAATTTCAGGCTGGACATAGTTTAGTAATTTAAGAAAATTACAATATCTTTAACTTGTCCAAAAAGCCTTAAATTATCTTGAACTGTCTTAGATAGTATATACAAATTTAAAATAGCCCAACTAAATATCTTGAAAACAAAATATTGTTGAAATAATAAGTTTGGAGAAAAGGTAATTTTGTTTGTTTTTTGAGGTGGAAGTAAGCGGGGGATATTTCTATGATCTTGGGTGGCTTTGCTAAGGTCACGTTGATGTTCCTTTGATTTTTTTAAAATGAAATACACTATTTTTAGAGCATTTTCTTTTAGCTTGCGTCGTGATATTTTCATAATGGTAGCCCAGGAATAAAGGTCTGATGTCAGGAATAAATATGGAGATACTGAATTTTGGCCAGTGGTTAGGCCGCTATAAAAGGTATATTTCCCCAACCCCCCCCCCTCATCCCCCTGAACTTTACATACACAGTCTATTAGAAACTGTCTTACATTTCTATAATCAATTATCTCAATGATGTAATTTCTTTTTAATTTCAATCCTCAAGCTACACGATACAAAATTGCCCCTCTTAAATTTTGCTCTAGTACCAATAAATTTGTCTTAATTTTAATAAAAATCTAAATAAATGTTAGTTTTATTTTGAAATTAAAATTAACATTGTAGCTAGTTTCAAAATTACAATATGGGAATATGTTTATTATAAAAGTTGAAACCTGATTCGAAAGCTTTAAAATGATATGCATCAACTGTTTTCACACATGACACTTCATAAAATATAGTTCCATGTTGATAGTACTACCACTGTTGTACCACGTAATAGGCAATAACATTTCACTGCAAGCACAGGTAATCGCCTCAACCTTTGACCAAGCGTAAACAATTTTTACATATACAATTTACAAAATATTCAGAATTACTTGTTTAAAGTAGTGTCAATTTTTTCACTGGAAAAAGATGAGTTGCAGCTTAAAAGGCCATCACAGTGCAACTTAATATATTATTATTAGCACCGTGTCTTACTACCCGTTCGGGCTATACGCACTTACGCTAATGTGTAATGGTAGGGTGATTGTGAGATGAAATGGAGGACCTACAGTTTAACGTGGAATCTGAACCACGGTGGAGGCCTGGCATTCCCCACATTCACAAGATGTCTTGTCAGAGGTGAAGGAAGGGTTTGGTAATCAGATAAATCTGTGCCGGGACCTGGGATTGAACCCTGGCCGCCAGCACAGAAGTCTTGAC
>CABFOW010000038.1:199860-240399 GCA_902141385.1 Timema californicum | reverse complement strand
ATTATTAGCACCGCGTCTTACTACCCGTTAGGGTTATACGCACTTACGCTAATGTGTAATGGTAGGGTGATTGTGAGATGAAATGGAGGACCTACAGTTTAACGTGGAATCCAAACCACGGTGGAGGCCTGGCATTCCCCAAATTCACAAGATGTATTGTCAGAGGTGAAGGAAGGGTTTGGTAATCAGAAAAATCTGTGCTGCGACCGAGGATTGAACCCCGGCCACCAGTGTGTTTGTTATAAATTTTAAATTAATTTGTAAATGGAATGCTTATATAATCAGTAGATCTAGGAAATGTAAGTTAAGTATCCAAAATATAATAATAATGAGCTACATATCCTGTATTCGACACCAGAAATTGTTAGGGTAATCAAATCTAGCAGGACACTCCAAGAAAATGAAAGAAACTAGAACCGCGTTCAAGGTATTTCCTGGCCAACCTAGTGGGAAAGACCATTGGGAAGACCTTGACTAAGATGAGAGGATTACATTAGAATGGACTTAAAATAAATAGGTCGTAGTGAGGTGGAATGGATAGAATTAATTCAGAATAGGAATATATGGCATACCTTTTTAAGTGTGGAAATGAACTTTATAGTTCCTAATACCAAAGAGCAAGAAACTAATCGGGAAACATTTTTATAGTGATCTACGTAGCACTTTGAAATCAACCATTACATAAAAAGTTACCAACCCCTGGGAATCGAATCAAAGTACCTCTCGATGGCACTTCACCATACTTCAACATTGAATACATAGGTCTTGATACTTAGGTTGGACAATATTAATTAGACTACAGAATCAACTCAAGTGGTAACCTATGCGAGTGTTCACAATTACATATATCTATTTATTTATTTAACACGGAAGTGTATATTCCTGTCACACCCAATATCTACCTATTTTGGGTACAGATTGAAAAATTAAGCTTAAAGGTGATGATTTAGAGGAAGTGGGATAAAGGTAGGTGTTTTTGAAGTTTTGATAACAAAACGTTTTTGGTAAAAATAAATAAAATAATGTTCCAGTAAAAACATAAAGTTGTATTTTATTCATATAGTGATATCAACAGTTGTTGAATATCTGTTATGGACATAGCAGCATTATATGGGAATGTCATGACTCTAACCTTCCCCTCCCCCCAACGTGTGCTCGTTCTGACAGGATATCTTGCGGGAAGGGTTAGGTAACAGACAAAGCAATTGTGTGCGGTCGAAATAATATGTAGGTTTAAGAATTTTGGTTTAATAGTAGTTACTAAAAGATTATACAAAATGTGATGTTAGACGAAAGATAAAGAAATAAAGATACTGGACGCCCATGCTTGTAGAAGACCTGGCTTTAACTTGTGAATACTTATACAGTACTTATAAAGTTGACTGTTACTGCATGTGACCTCTACAGAACTCGTTCTCGGGTCACTGGGCTAAACGGATTCCCTCTAAGTACAAGTTTCACTGATGACCTGAGGATGTCGTCTGATAAGTTGCGTAGGACAGACCTGCGATATAAATGGAACTGTGACAGCTCCGATGCCAAAACATGAAATGATTTTATACCCCGCAATAGCCCCTTTCCTGGTCAACTAATTCAATTATTGTTATGAATTGTCAGCGTTTTCTTTTAACCTTTCTAGTTCATTACGTCATACAAGCTAAGCCAGCAGTTTTCAGTTGATGCGTCCCCTCGAGTTATGTAAATCAAAACAAACATTCAAACATTGCTGCCTGATTATGACAACACACTTTTTAAATTAAGGGGAAAAGTTGACATTAAATTCCAGGACATAATTGACAGATATTCAAGAACTGTTGATATCACCATTTGAATAAAATAAAACTGTGTCAGCGCCGAGGCAATATTTTACTCATTTTGGCAAAAAAAAAATGTTTTGCTATAAAAACATAAAACGGCAAAACATACCCTCTCTCATGTTCTTTACATGCCCAGTGCCCACCTTAATATAAATGTGTTGACATGAAAATGGGCAACCACTGCCTAAATAACCATTTTACCGGAAGTCTAAAAGGTCACCTCTTCCGCCCCCATGTTCCTCCCCCTCGCACCCGCCTAAACGTATACCTAGAACTACTGGAGATATTAGGATCATCTTTGGGTAGAGGGTACCCCTTGAGACCTGTTCCGAAAAAAATTTCCCCGCAAACCCTTCGAGCTCCCCTTTTCCCTAGACAAATCAACAGAAAAATATCTCCACTCCTTTTCAGCTTCCCTTCCAGCTACACGCATCTACGAGTAAATTCGCCCACTCCATATTAATCCTCTTACCCCCCCCCCCCCCCNCCCCCCCCCTCCCATCGAGATGCAACTAACGTTGTAGGCTATACACTGAAGTTTTCTAAAACACTTTGTAAATATGAATGCATCGTGTATATGTTATAAACTTTATGCTTGAAAAACATTTTTAAAAAGATATACGTATCTATGTGTTTCATTTGAGAAAATAATAAAGATTTTCTTTAAATTTACTTTATTAAATAAAATAATATTTGTTCCTATTTCCACTTAAGTATTGCGCACGAGCTTACTAGCTATATTCTATATTTATAATTTACTATTGTAACACAATAGATAGTAATAATTACTTATTATAAGTGAGTTGTAATGAAGTTGCTAACTAAGAGCTCATCTCTTTGCTGCTTATTTGGAAATTCATAGTCACAAGATTTTACTCTAACCAGTAAACGTATCTAAGAGCCACTTTCTTTATTCTTCACTTGACCTTGGCTAAAGTGTGATCAGTTTACTAATTTTTTCATTCTAAAAGAATTAATTTTGAATTTTCTTGTATTTTTTAAAACACATTAAAATGGTTTCATTGGTCTAAATTCCACTGTCTTTTCAAAGTAGAATACAGATAACCACACTCCAAATCAAAATTTAGTTCAAGCTGTATTATCTTCCCAAATTCAGTGTTATTCATAGGGGGGACAGGATTGAGAGAAAATGACCCATCTTTCACCTGAAAAGTGGATGAAAATTGTATGGTATAATACCAGCTCGAGTGCATCTGGTTGTGATTGAAGCCATAATCAGGAGTGCAGAGCCCGGCAAGAAACACTACTGGTTTAACGACGTTGACTACTTGATGGTTTCGAGGCTATGTTTCAAAGCAGGTTGAAGCTTAACTTGACGCACCTAAGCAAGCTAAGCGCTATCACACTTAGACGCCAATGTACGAAATAGAAAGAGATCGAAGATAATTTACAGTTCACTCTGTTAGGCTTCTTGGTTATCTATTGGTAGCCATTATACTCTTACTCTGACTTGTTTATGAAGTCACTTATTTGTGTCTTGAAAGCATTGACTAGATTTTTAAAATCATCTTTAACTTGTTTCATACTCTATGCTACCATTTAGTTTTTAATCTATATCCTGTCAGGAAGACTCCAATATACTATTTTCAGCAACAAGCCTAATAGCCTAATCTGTTGATGAATACTTTTATAAAAAAACTATTTAAAGTTAAAAATAATAATTTTCTGGCGCTGTAAGAGCATTCTAAGAATTATTTGTTTTATCTATATATCTATAAAATTCGTTGAAAAAAACGTAAATTTATTAACATGAGAATTCTTATCTTAACCTGTTATGACGTCACAGGTAGGCAAAGTCTGTAAAAATAGATATATGGAAACTACTTCAAACATATTTTCGTAGAAAATATATTCCGGACAGTAAGAATTTTCTATTAAAAAAATGTAATATGTATTTATCTAGTGACAACAATTTTATTAACATGCCAATTTTGATGTGCTACTTTTGGCAGTCAAACTTGGTGGATAATGTTTTACAACAAATTGGGAAACCTTTAAGCGGAGAAATTTTTACCTCGTGAATAAAATATCCATTTACACTAAAATAAGACTATACAGGAAAATATTTATTCAATAACCATTTAAATGATTTTTCCCCAAAATAATTTTGGTTTATTCTATAAACCATTTCCATTAATTGTAACCTAATTTAAATCTGTTTTATTATTTTAAAGAGAATCATGTACAGAACACTTCATTTACCATGAAAGTTGGCATGTCTATTTTACAGGTTACAATATGTTACAGCTTATAAGATAGGGCCACACTGTAATAGGTAAGGCTAATTCTGATACATTTCCAGATAAGTGAAGTGTACATTATGATAAGCCATTACCTTCAAATTGTCGGTCTATTTTGACTATCTTGCAAGCATGATATTAAAATATATTAAGCTAGTTTCCAATTATTTTATAGTATAACACTCCAAATAAGTATATAACTACTTCGATTAGTGTAACTATTAATTATGTGGGGTTTTTTTTTAACACCAAACCCTTCTGAAATCATTACAGATTTGGTATCAGTAAGTCTAGCCGTAGGATGATTTTATTTTCCCACCAGATCTTAGTACTCGCCCGGGCTATACACACATTAATTACGCTAGTTGAATAAGGACGAGGAAAGTTTAATTTGGGAGTAAATGTACCCAAATTTGTGTGAAGAGAAAGATAGAGAGTGGTAGGCCATTTATGAAAATCATTCTCAGTCCATCCGAACAGGATTATAACTCCAATATTCCCACCACAGCCAATACAGTCCAACACAAAAGTGAAGCACTAGACCCTACCACCACTGATTCGGGTAGAGATGATCAAACCTCTGAGTAGAAGGTAACCTAAAGCAGAGATTCCCAAACTTTTTAGACTGAAGGAACTCTTTTACCAGAAATATTACATGCTGGAACCCTTATAAAATTCCATACACTAATATTATGAAAATTCAATAATGGTAGTTAAATTCAACAAGTATAAAACAAACGGAAAGCCTCATATGTTTTAGCTGCACCTTGGGTAAGTGTCCTTTATTCAGATTTGAAAAAAAAAAATGATAATCCTGATTGGTTTTTTAGCACCTCGTCTTAATAACCGATCGGGCTATACGCTTATTTACTAATTACTCTAATGATTATAGAGATTAGGAAGGTTATATATATAGGAAATGTACCAAAATTTGTGTGAAGGGAAAGTGTAAAAACATATATGAAAAAAACACTCAGTACACCCGACCAAGATTCGAACCTCAATTTTCCCGTCATCGGTTATTCTAGTCTACTGCGAGAGTAGCGCGTTGAACCATGTGGCCACCGAAGAAGGTGATAATCCTAATTACTGATGCTGTTTTATAATATGAAATAACAAATAAATATTGTTCTATAGTTATCTTAAGGAGCCTGAGATAACTGTGTCATAGGTCAAGGGCTCCTTAGAACACTGTTTGGAAAAAGGCTCATCTAGAGGGGTCTCCTATATGTATCGTGTTTAGTTGAGATCAATCGATTGGTTCATATGTTATGAGGGACTGAGATAGAGATAGATAAGATCGTCATGTTATTCCTTGGTGTTCTTATCGTAAGTGGTGTGTATACACCGTACCCGGCACTAATGAAATATTTACATCATCATGTCGTCCAGAAGCCGATGCTCTGCTAGAAGCCCATGTTACCTAAGTTATTGAAGCAGGCCGATAGTGAAAATCCACAGAGTAAAAACTAGTAATTAGCTAATGGTATACGACACAGTGCCGAAGGTTGAATTATAAAAGTTACTTTAGTGGCGCGTTCATGGTTAACGGTAAATCTTCAAATCGTTAATCTAGCTACAGTAGCCCCATGGCTTCTTTGGTGCTTAGTGACAGCTGACAGCTGATGGATTTGAAAAGCTACCAGACCAAATTATGTGTCCCTACGCCGAGCCATATGATCTGCAAAAACATGTGTTTAGCAGCTGTCACTTCTTACAGTCAAAACTTCTGCGTATACTTAAATGTTGACAGTCAGAATTCAGCTGTGAGCTGTCAGTCAGCACCAAAGAAGCCACGGGGCTACTGTAGATGAAAAAAGAACTTTTATAGGAATATGCACACATTAATTTTTATTTTTATTATTTAACGTGTACATTCTAAATAAATGCGATGTAAGCAGGATGGTCAAGGAATTGTACTTTAGATGTTTTGCTAACAACTCCGAGACCAAATTGTTTGAATCATGATGGGGTTTTAATTTAGATGAAAAACAGAATTTGAATGCTTCGGAGTCCACAAAAGTCTGTTCAGCGTAGGAATTGTTTTCTGAAAGGCCTTTTTCCCTACCATAAATCTATTATATAGTAGGATATTGGTAGGAAAAAAAGATCTTTCGGAGAGTAATTTCTACCCTGAATGGTGAATACATGGGCAGTACCAAATCCTACCATCCACACTAATGATGACTACCCCTAAACACCAGTCAACAAAAGTATACATTCATACAAACTATATTAGCCTAGTAAAGAACACTTCCCTGCAAATATCTCAACACCAGCTTAAGTAGTTTAAGCTTCTTTATAAAAGAACGAGAACATTCATAAATACTGGACCATATAAAAAGTCAACTGGGATCAAACCAGGCTCCTCAATACATGTAATCTCTGTCCTTTATGACCTGACCAATGAAGCTTTTTTTGGCCAAGCAAAGTACTTAATTCGATGCCCTTATCGATTCAGGCAAACACGCTATTGAATTAACAACGTAGACAGAATACTCTAGCTCATTGATATTATGTATGTTTTATTGTAATGGATGTTTGTATAGTTTAGAACGTTAGCTATAAAATATTCCATCCTTCTTTACTGACACATTATATTGTTTGTGTAAGCTTTCTATTTCAACTGAGCTCATGATTGGAACACAAATAACTCCTGGAAAAATTGACTGTAAAAATTAATAGAAAACAGTTTCTAACATTTGAACATTTTGTTTGAATGTAATTGAATTTAAATTAAATAAGGCACTATGAAAACAGTTGGTGAATTATAACAAACGTCACTGGCTACAGTCTAAAATAATTAAGTTTAATATAGGCCTAGAATATCTTCTACCTTCTCGTTTACCTACTCCTAGGGATGTGCTATCGAAAGAAAAGTATCGATACTGTACTCATTTAAAGTATCGGAAGAAAAATATCGATACCATACTAGTGTTGAAAGAAAAGTATAGAAAACATTAAGTATCGGTATCAAAATTTTAACCTGGAAAAATAATTTTGTGACAAGTAATAATTTCAACTTTTGCATAGTAATAATTATATTTGCATGTATTATATTGATTTAACCATATTATAATATATTTATATTATATCGCGTCTATGCTATGTGTTGGAACTTGGAAGACATTATAGTACTGTATAATGGATATTATTATAAGAGATTTTACTATACCAGCTTTCAAAATGTTTATGGAAATTTTAGCTGATGGAAGTTTATTTAATAGCTAAATATGAATATGCATATTAATATATTTTTCAATCTATTACCCTTCTTTAACCATAGTAAACATTTAATCCAAGCATAAGTGAAGATAACAAAAAAAGTTGATTCTTTCGATACCGATCTGATACTGGAGTGGGAGTACTAATATCTTTAAGAGTATCGGAAAAAAGTATCGAGTAAAAAAGATAGAGAAGGTGGTATTATGGAACCCCATTTTCATTATAGTGAATTTTAAACAAGGTATCATATCTATGCCCACATTTTTTGGGCTAAAAGTACTAGTAATTATTAATCAAAATGTTCCTAATTGTATTTTTCGCTAGCATAACTATAAGTATGGTTTTTGAAGGCTTTTGTCAAACAAGTCAAAAAGTAGTTTTTGGGAAGCCGGGTGGTAATATCGAACCCCACTGTGTGTTTTCAAAAAAAAATGCTTTAATGTATCCAAAAACAAATATAAAAGTACAAAAAAAAGTTAATTAATTACAAAATCATTTACTCCCGTGTGGTTTATCAAAAAAATTATTTACTAATAAAAAAAGATAAATGAAAAGCGAAGAAGCTAACTATTTACAAAAATCACATATGTAATGCTCCTTTATAACATCAGCGCAATCTTTGTGTGCCCACATAGCGCACATTAGGCATTGCACCCACACCTCCCCATGAGCATCATCTGCGAACAACCCATCACAAAACAGACAAGCAGTGTCATCTTTAGAAGGAAGTATCCCCTCGTCGGGCAAGTCGGGAGGAGAGTCAACAGACGAGGGTATGTCAATCAAGTCTTTATCACTTGAACTGCTGCTGATGCGTTGTCGCTTTGCCTTGGGTGTTTTGCCTTTTGTTGGCCTTTTGACACCGGAAGTTGAAGGCTGAGCTTTATGCACAGAAATCGATGTTGCTCCTCTTCCACGTCCCCTGCCATGAATCGAACATTTTCCCCTGCTTGGTGGTTTTGTGTCTGTATATTTTGCCATGGACGTCTCCAAATGTGTCTTGTAGGAAGAACCTGTAATCAAGTTAGAAGAGCTCGGTTTCCTGCCTCTGTTTGATCTTGTCTTTTTTGGCTGAGGAATTGGAGATACAGATGATGCCCCTCGTGAACTTTCAGGACGTGAACTGGTGTTTGGTTTTGTTGATGTAATGCTTGGAGTAATTTGACTTTTTGGGGTGACAGAGATTGAGGATGACCCTGGTGTTCGTGGCATCATGACATTATTTGGTGAATTCTCAATAGAAGCATGATCTGCAGCAATGAAATCAGCATCTGTAAAAACGTGTTTATTAAATGGCCAGATGCCAGTGGCTCTGAAGCCATTTACGGAATATGAACCATTGGTGAACTGTAGATATGCAGTTCCTAAAAGTCCTGTGATGTCGTAGGACGTGAGACATTTTTCTTCGTGAATCGTGTGTTGACGTATTGCCTCGCTGTATTACGTCTTGAGTGGTCCTATGAATGTTTTATATAGTGGTTGTAGTTTGTGTGTTGTGTGAGGCGGTAAAGAAATTATTGCAACGTGGTTCTTCCTTGCTAATTCAATTACATCCATATTCCTGGTGTGGGAATAATGCCCATCTAAAATAAGCAAAACGGGTGATGCTGCGGTAGGTTTTGTCTTAGCTAAGAAATGTCCGAACCATTGTGTGAACAAATTAGCCTGAACCCATCCTGAGGGATGGGCTCTACCAATATCCCCTGGTGGAGCACCTCTCATCAATTGGTCGGACATATTTTTCCGAGGAAAAATTATCATTGGAGGCAGGAAAGATCCCCCAGCACTCATAGCACAAATCACTATCACGAGGGATCCACGTTCTGCCGCAGTCAAAGCACCAATTTGTCACTTCCCTTTCAACCCAATAACTTGTGGCACTTTGGACTGCACGACACTGAGCCCCGTTTCGTCAACATTCCAGATCCTGTCAGCCTCGTATCTGTGCTTCTCGTACTCTAATTCTAGGAGGTCAAAAAATGGCAGAACCATTTCTTTGGTGAAGCCTTCTAAGCGGGCGTATGACGTTCCTGTGGGTCTCCTTAGAGACAACTGTTGTTTATGGCAGCTCAAAAAATGATCTAGCCAAGATCTTCCTGCAACCCCATTTTTAAAATGGTTTGGAATGTTGTTACGCACAGCTAGCCGAAACGCCATTCTCCTCAAATCCAGTCTTGTGAGTCCATAAAATATGGCCTCCATCAACAAAATATATTCCACCAACTCTTTTTCGATATTCTCAGGAAGAATTGGCTTTCTACCCAGTGTCTTTTTCACAAATTATTCCGGACGAAAGTCTGCTTGCAAAGAGAGCGTTCGCAAAGTAGTTTTTGGCACCTCGTAAAATTTTGCCACCTTCTTCGGCCTCATTTTTTTTGTCCCTTACCATACTTACTGCCTCTGCCATTTTTTCCTGGCTCCATGTTTGTTTCTTGGGGTTTTTATTTGGCCTGTTCATCTGGGCTTTAGGCATCTGAAAATAAAAAAAATATGTTTGAAAGAACACTTTTATTTATCTATCACTGTTTTTTTTACCCAAAATAACTTCAGAATTTAGCTAGATATACTTATCTATAGTGTTAGTTATCTATTTCTGATTTTTTCATTCATATACCACGTACTTTTATAAAAATTATTCCATGGTTTGAATTTGTGGGTAATACGGAACCCCAGAGGAGTTGGATTCCATACTAAAAGCACCAATGGGGTCCGTATTTCATGCATCGCCATCTTGGATTAACTTAATTTCTGTCGAAAACAACTTTAAAAACGTGAACATCAGATAGATTAGCATGTACCCCTAGGCCTCTAGAACGGGACACATGCACCAGTGAACCTACAACTACATGATTTATACTTTAAAAATAATTAAATTCACTTACCATTCAAAAGTTTGGAACTGCGAAAAATACAAACGTCCTGTTTCACTGAGCGCAACCGCATAACTGAATTGGTAGGCGTCCTCCCCTTGTTATGGATGTCTGCCTAGTGCAGTTCAGCCACAATCCGTTGAAGTTCGCCTCTATTATCAGTCTGAAATTGAGGGGTTCCATAATACCTGTGGGTTCCATAATACCACCTTTTCCTCTACTAGTATTGAAAGGAAAATATCGATATTAGTAAAGTATCTATACATTTTTCACATCCTACCTACTCCCTTCCTCTGTATGTCAGAGTGCCTGAAAATGGAAAGACTAAAGGCTTGTTCACACAGAATGTTAAGATAAGTTATGCTATGCTGTAATATGCTGTGCTAAAGTGTTGTCAGTTTGTTTTCACACCCATTGCCAAGCTAAGCTAAGATACGCTACGGTTCCTCTTCTCCTTCCTGAATTCACTATGGTTTCGTTCTGGTTTGATCCAGTTAAGATAAGTAATGGCATTCTATAAAATGTATTGTTTGAGCTCAAATAATAGTACTGAGGAAGAGGGGCTGCTGCTATTAGCAGCTGATTTGAAAGTGAAAGAAAATATAGATGGTAGAAGTTTGACTTGTCCAATTAACGGTTACATTGTAATATGAAAACACTTATTAAATATAAAACTTAAATAGAACATTACTTAAATATAAGTGAAACAAACTGAAAACAAATCTGTGTTATGCTCATAAGGAAAGTAAGATGACTCAAAATGGGAAATGGAAATATTGCCCAGCCAGCAATCAGAAAAACATAGTGCGGCGTAGCAAGGCATAGCATAGCTTTCTGTGTAAACCAATGCATTTAAATATCTGGTCCGCTATTTTTCTAGCTAGTTAGCAAAGCAAATCCTAGCTTACTTTAGTTGAGCTTTTAGTGTGAGCCCACATTGTTTGATAGTTGGTTTGTTGGTTTAAAAAGTGTTTAAATTTGTATAGGAACAGGTTACCTTATGGGTTGAAGTTTTGATGGTTAATGGAAGGTTGTGAGAGTCAGTGTTCTGGGTCGAGTCCCAAAACTGCTCTCCACTAAATATCTAAGTCAACGAAACGTCTACGGTCCACATGTTCTTGACCATATTTTTATCTTAACTACCCTAATTTTGGTTGGAAGAACAGCGGAAAGAATTAAAACATATTTATTAGTGATCAGAATTGATCACATTTTAACTATATTAATATTATTACTTTATAGGTAGTGATAATATTTATCAACGGGACAGTTGCACATCACATTAATTGACGAATGAATTTATTAAGATTGTTTTAGTTACCTTAGTAACTAACTTCTGTTCTTCCTACCAAATACATACTATAAATACCATCGTAAAGATTTATATTTATAGGTCCCACGTCGACTTGAATTGCTCTTACCTTAACTGTGTATCAACCAATAACAAACGTTGCTACACACGAGTAATTGGAACTATCCCCTGGTTTTGGTTGGAAGAACAATTTAGAAAGTTCAAACATATTACTTTGCCACCAACATTGATAACATTAATATACTATAGTATGTTAATCATTTTATTTTTTAGGTATTGAAAAATATATCAAAAGGGATAGATGCAAATAACATAACATGATTTTTACTATATTAAAATTTTGTTATTAACGTTAGTAACGTTAGTAACTAACAGACACTGTTCTTATTACCAAAATTATAATATACAACACATTATATTCCCACGGCTATCAGCGTCCACAAGAGTCCGTGACCATATTACCGTTAAACTCGGGCCAGAGCACCATTATGCCACTCTCCAACTTTCGGCTAACGCAAGTTGATATTACACAAAACTAAAAGGCCAGTTTCTTAGTCAGATTTATTATGAATCAAGTGTGGCGCTATAATAAACTCTCTTTACTCGGTGTGGGATCCGCCCCCAAGCCACCAGTGAGTGTAAACTAATGTAAATCCAGCGTTGTTTTGAACGTTGATTGATTCTAGCTGCCCCATAAGTGTGTAAGAAGATTAAAAAATGTGCAAAATGTACTTAAAATCAAAAATATAGCTCTGGTACAATCCGTTTTTTGATAGGTCTTACCGTTTAGCCACAAGAGGCCGCCAAAGAAAGGTCCACACCGACTTTAAAGTTGCTCCTCCATTTTGAATTTTTTTCGGAGGATAATTTTTTTTTTTACTTTTTGGAATTTTTCCCTTCGGTTACAGGCTATAAGCTATAAGTTGGCCAAATTTAAAGTTTCTAATTCATCTGAAAGTTGGTAAACATTAATGTGGGTGCGTCAGCCATGTGGCTTTATAGTATAATGAAGTGATACAAGGACGTCTACCTAAACTAAAATGTAATAGGCTAGTTTCGCATAGGAAACTGACCCTAATTTGAAAATAACGTACATATACAATATGCATGATCATCATCATCGTTTCCAGCATGTGACTGGGACAATTAACTAGCCCTATCAGCTCGAGATTGAACACAACACCTTAGCTCAGTCGGTAGCCTGTCTGTCTACTGAGTTGAGGGTCACGGGCTCAATTCCCGGCAAAGCCGAAAAACTTATCTTTTGTGAAATATGAGTGTATACTTTCACATTTATAAATTAACGGCTGGGGAGTGGATGCTGTGCCTGTCCTAGTCTTAAGTTAGACTATAAGGTATAAGAAGCTACGACAGGCCTAACAGACCGGTAGTGAAAATATGTGGATTGAATAAAAAAACTGACCTGGACCAAAGGCTGGAAACAGTAATAGATGTAAGTTCGTGTCTGGACAATTCAATACTGTGTTCTTGAGTGATACTTAGCATATACAATCACTTAAAACATTACTTAACAACCATTATTTTACAAACTTTCATCATTAAGGTTGGAAAAGTATTATTGTAAATTTATTTGGGTAATTTATTGGCCTTGAGTTTGATTGCTGTGGTTTCAATAAAATACATTAGGCTAAGTCGCTAAAAGAGTTTTAATAATTGGCTGAGTTCGATTCTTAACAAAGATAAATGCCAATGCATATGTCCATATGGTCCAAATCTCCATATATATAGGATTGTCGGTGACGGAAATATCAAGGCTTGAATCTTGGCTGTGCGAATCTGAAGTTGTTTCCGCACGTGCTTTATCGCTTCGGTCATATCTTCTACCACGCAAATGCAGGTGAATTTAATAAAAGCTACCCTGCCAATTACTACCGCTTGGATGAAGTCATTAACAAGCTTGGTGTTAGATTTAATTGGCTTTTTAATGAGTGTTCCTACGGTTTTATTTGTGAAATTGGAATTTCCCTTGTCCCAGTGATAACATTACAGCAAAGGGATGTAGTGTTCTTGAATAAGCATTATTTTAAGCATCGCGTCTTACTACCCACTCGGGTTATACTCCTATGTACTAATTATACTAATGTTTTAGAGATTAGGACAGTTTAATCTAGAGGAAATGCACTCGAATTTGCGTGGAGGAAGAGTGGAAACCCAATTAGTAAAAACCAACCTTAGTGCACCCCACCGAGATCGAACCCCATTCACCCCAACTGCAGTAGTCTAGTCTAACATTAGAGCATCTCGTTAGACCACGCGGCCACCGAAGCGGGTTTGCATAAGTTAGGTGACGTAACTTTGTAGGTGCAGCAATGAAATTTCAAATTCCTAATGTCATAGACTAAGTAAATAGTTTTTTTGATACTATAGTAATTTGGATTGGAACGTAAACGTGAGATACTACTAATAAAATACAAGCTCAAATCATCTAAATCTCTAAGCGGAATGGTTAGTAGAAAAAAGAATCACGAGTCAAACGGGTCAATGGACAATTTCTTTTTAAAATCTCGGTAGGTGGATTACCCCCCGCCCCCCTTTTAACCCCTTCCCAACTCCATTCCCTTTCCTCCTCTACTTCATAAGATATACGTGCTCTGGCACTGGATGTATTATGTTTAAATCTCAACCAAGAATTCTCTCAACGAGTTTGACATCAGCCTACAGGGATAACATCAAAATAAAACTTGTTGTAAATCTTTTCCTTTTTTAAACCATCTTATATCACTTTCAGGAGTATATAGATATTAGGCATAAGCGCGTTAGAATTAATATCAAACTTTTGTGTGATATCTAATTTAGTGAATTCTGTACAGCCAATTGTTTGTGTTTTATTTTTCAAGCAACACGTCTGGGGTACTTAACCTAAGTTACTCTTAAACACAACTTTCAATCCACAAGCTGATAAATTATATTAATAAATTTACATATATATATGTTTATTATTATAGTCACACACCTTAGTTCAGTAGAATGCGTGTTTGTCTACTTAGCTAAGGGTTCTGGGTTCAACCCTGGTGCAGTCGAAAAATGTATCGTTGCTTAACTGTGGGTTTTCCTTTAACAGTTATGAATTAACAGTTGAGGATTAGGTGAAGCGTCTGTTCTAAATTTAATTTAGTTTATAAGTCGTGTGCTAATATATTGTTTCAGAAAATGCACATTAAATACCTCAAATAATTGATAATTATTTCCCCCCCCCCCCCCCTTTNCCCCCCCCCCCCTATTTCACTCATATTTGTAAACTTTAGTTTTCCGACATTTATTTAGTCCCAATTGAAGTAGTGCTTCTTACGAGTGCGCATTCAAAGAGCGGGTAAGACTGATTGTTGACGAAGAGCGAATATAAGTTATATAAGTCAGAATTAAAAGCCACTTAACTTATCTTACCGGTTTTATTAAATAATGTAACGCTTTTATAAACAATAATATATACGTTTTTATTTCCTTTACTGTGATAAAGGATTCATTTTCTATGATAAAATACATTTAGCAATCCTTAACTTCCCATATTAATATGTTATTATGTAATCAGCAACCATTTACCACAACAAAAGCAGACATTACTTTGATTCAATAAATTGACATTGTAGTAAAAATAAAAATGGAAAATTATGGTTCTTGGACCCTTAAATAGTATATTTAAAATAAGGTTTTATATTTTTCTTATTCTTTTTAAGTCAACAACCAGAAGTTTGGTTTTTTGCGATTTCTCTATTCTTCCGGCACTGTGAATGCACTGATCCCGAGACTGTTTAATGGTGCCTGCATTATCTGGTATAAATTCCATGTACTAGGAGAATTCAGGAAGTGGGGTGGTTTCGAGTGTAAGGATTAACTATCCCTCTCTGTTCCTCACTAGTATTAAAAAAAAGTCTGAATCCCAGTTCTTGCGCAATATTTTTAAGTCTGCCAGGCTGGCGCCAGCGAAGACTAATCCAGGGCTTAATTTCGGGCTTCTGTGTACCTGAAATCACCACGAATGAATGGGAGGTTATACATTCTGGGCCATCTACCTCTAACCTAACATGATCTAAATCTGAAATAACAATACACACTGAACTGTTAAATAGATAGATAAACTTATATTATTTTCCCTAGTAGATGTGGCTTTGAAGTAGAATGCATAAACACACCCTCTTAAAACTAACCTAATTTATAAATAGTGAACATTTAAGTTATTATTATTATTATTATTATTATTATTATTATTATAAGGCGTTCTGTATCACTACAGGTCCATTCCTTTTGTCAGTGAACTTAGACCATCAATGCGACCTGTCTTCTACCACCTCCATCAGCTACTAGAATTTTCTTCTCTCCTTCAAGTCATCTAATATTTGAGTCGTTCTCATTTCTAAGCTCTTTTTCCCTCAACCTTTCCTTCTATAACATTATACAGAAGACCGTTCTTCCCAAAGATGTGTCCAATCTAGTTTTCTTTGTACCGAAGAATAAAATCCAAAATGATTCTCTTCTCACTCACTTTTCTTAGGAGTTATTCATTTGTCACCCTGTGTGTCCACCTGATTTTCTAAAATCATCTAAAACACCACATTTCAAATACATCCAAGTATTTCTTTCCCATATTTATAAGTGTCAATTTTCTACTTCATACAGTGCGATGCACAAAATGTAGAATTGCATAAGTTTATTCCTAAGAATCTAACTCAAATTGCTGGTCAGCGGTAACATCTTCTTGTTAAAAGCATGCTTGGCCATGGAAATACTCTACCTAATGTTCTTGATGCAGTAGGCATCCTCTGTCAGTAGACCTCCCAGGTACTTAAGCTGATATATGTTTACCAATTCCTTGTTTCCAATTTTGACTTTCAGTGGATCTTAATTTTTTGAAATTCCCATCAATTTTGAGCTCCGTGTCATATCTTCTCCCTATCTCCCCCAGCGAGTCTATCATTTATCGCAACTCTTCTTTATTTTTGGCCAACCATGCTGAATCATTTGCACATTTTGCTGTGTTGATGACACATCCTCCTATTTTTAAATTACCACGTAATTCTAGAGATTCCTTGACCAACCACTCTCCATACAAGTTGAACAGATTGTGTGAAAAACCACATCCTTTCTCATTTCTTTTTCCTATCCTTACGCAGTTGATATATCCATTACTCAGCCCCACCTTCCCTCGCTGTCTCCGGTACGGGTTTTAAATCAGCCTCTTGTCCCTCCAGTTGATGCTGATCTTTTTTAGTATTTCCATTAGTTTCTTCCATATCACTTTATCGAACACCTTATGCTAGTCGATGAAATCATTGTAAACTTCTTCCTTGACTTTTAACACTATTTCTGGAATTATATTAAACCACATTTTCCTGGAAAGTATCCTTTATTTCCCTTTTGGGTTGGAGGGGAGACTCATTATTTTTCTAACTTCCTAGCTCCCCATACTGAATTTGTCTTATGCTAATAGCTATTCATTAGTCATAATTTTAGGCTGGCTAACTTATTGGTAGGAAATTAAAGGTTTCGGAAGTATATATAATATATTACGTAGACGTTTTACTAACTTAAAAGCTGTCTCTTCTTCCCAATGTATTAGTAAAAGTATTCACTGTCTGGGATTGTTAATTCATCTTACATTTTATACATATTATGCCATTTTTAAACTTTTGTGGATCCATTTTGTTAAATAAATGAAATGTACTTTCTACTATTATTAAAATACATACTTTCCAATATAAGGACAAAGACACTCAGCCACACTGTAAGTTGCTATAAACAGGAATAACTGGAACCAGAACCGATAGCCAAAACAAACAGTCATTTCTTAGAAACTGGAACAGGAACCCAAAAGTAAAATTGCTTAAGAACCAAAACCAGAATTTATTTATATATATAAAAATTCTGGTTTATGTGTGTGTGTGTTTTAATAAAGGCTCTAATCGGTTCTTAAAGGTTCTGATTTTTAATAGAAAATAACAAACAAATAGAACTCCATGGTATCATCCCACAATCCAGCCATACCAACCAAGTGGCCGCCATTTTTTTGGCAAAGATAGTGCAAACTTCTTTTGATAGAGTGTTTGGTCAGTAATAGCATCTCATCCTTCCTCAAGAAGAGAGTTTAACCCTGGTCTAGACCTACTTCACAGAAAATCTGAAAGTGCTGACTATCGTACCCAGGACCACCGGATATGTAACCAGAAGCTCTTACCTCTAGACCACAAACACGATATTTACTATTTTTTTAGAGTTCTGCCGAACAAAACTAAAATAAAATGGCCTCCTATTCAAATGGAACCCTGCATTAAAAATATGTTTTTAAATTACCAAGCTCCTGAATAATTTGAATGTTTTAATTATAATAAACTTGTATTTTATAGTAAAATATGTTTTAATTTTACGTTCTACAAATATTTTGATGCTATCAAAACTGGCAAATATAAATTGTTAAGAACCAGAACCTTATTAAGAACCGAAAATAACAGCAATCTTTATTTTTCTAGAACCTGAACATGAACCAGAAACTTTAAAATTTTGTTTGGAGAACCAGAACCGATATAATTATTTTTAGAACTGGAACCAAAACCAGAGCATTTAAAGTTTTGTTTGTAGAACCAAAGAAGAACCAGGACCGATAAGTATTTCAGTTAGACTCCTTGGTTCTAAGTAATCTAATCAGCACACTTTCAGATGTGGGGGTTGAGAAAAGTGAGTGAACCGGGTGATAATACTCTTCAAAAGTATGCCGATAACCACTCGTGACAGATATACGAGCTCAAAGCCAGCCAAGAAATTGTAGTAGAGAAGCAATGAAGAGGTAGGGAAAGGGAGGCTACGTTGTTGTTCGACTCTGGCCAGGCCGTACCATTGCAGTCATTGTGGGGCTGCGTCAGATATATGTTCAAAATCCAGGGGCAATATGGGAAGCTCCTCAGCTTGCCACTAGTTGCATGAGGTTCTAGGATGACTAAAAAGTGAAATGAAGTGCAATTAAAAAGTTAATAGAAGAAGGCATTGAATCCTAAGTTTCTCCTTTATATCCTGTTTTAATATATAAAACTATCATATGAATATTGTTCTTATTTGGAAATTGTCCACGCATTTACATGATTTTTTTTAAATATTGATTGAAACTAATAAACCTCCCCGAGTACTATTAGTATGCCAAATATGACAGCTTTACATTATTTAGATTTCCAAAACTAGTGACAAGAGATGCAAAAAATTCGTACTTTGAGTAAGTTATGTGCATAAAGTATTCATTCAATTAATATTTAATACACTTTTTCAAGTTTGATTTGGGAAGGCAAACTTTAAAATATATACCTAGTTTTTATGTTATTAATGGGCCACACACCTTTAACAAGAATAATAAAAATTCAAAATGCAAACGACAAAGTTGGATTTCAGATGTCCTAAATTTGTGTATATTTTTTCAAATATAAAAATCTATAGCGTGTTCAGTACTTAATATAACATATTAATTATCGAATTGTATTTTTAATGTTTCCCGATAATTTGACGCATATTTACAGTCGGAACACAAATATTACGATGTTTTTATCATGGTGGAATGCAAGACAGTCTAGTTTTTAATGTAATGTAATGGCTACACGTTAAATATTGACCAAATTAATCCTCCAGTAAGTCCCTAGCATAGTTTTATTACTTTGTGCATTAATAGGTGAAAAGGTTTTTATAGGATTATAGCTTATTATTGAAGGGGGAAATCTAGCAATCCCTTAACGCACCGATATTTTGACAGAAGGACAGAGAAAGCAAGAGAGGATGAGAGAAAACCAGAGGGGAAATGAGAAGACACGTCCGCATGGACGGAGATGACAGATTAAGTAGTATTGTCTTCCCGCAGTCCCCGACCAAATTACCCCAGCAGTCTCAACCACTTTACACCAATTTATATCCACAAACAAAGAACTGGCCGACAAATTACAGACAGTAATAACTTGTTTCACTGTAGGTTTCTCATTCACTGGGAATTAGAGGGTGGTTAAAATATTGTATAGCTTGTTTTAATTTCATCCAACAGAGATTCGAACACACGGCTCCTATATGCACCGGAAGTCGTGTGGTCTAAAGGTGTTAGTTTCACGTGGCCCATTGTCACCGAAGAATGGAAGGTCTTGGTTCGAAATACGAACCAGTGCATTTAGGATGGTTACCACAAGTTATTCATCACAGTGATTTTCTCACCCTCTCTCCACAGTACTGTAGGTGAACTTCTTCTAAAACTACCCTCAAACACCAAATGTACACACAAAATTTGTTTTCGAAAAAATATATGTTAGAAGTTGATGACTTACTGCCCCTTATTTATTATGTATGATTTCATCTATTATATATATATATATTTATATATAATAGTTATATAGTTAGTTTGTCTGTATGTTCCTCTTTAACTCTAAAACCACTTAAGCAATTGCTCTGAAATCTCGCATGGTAGCTTGGACGTCTGGTTAAAACAATTATAGGCTATAGATTATCAATATGAAATAAAATAGATGTTTTTAAATAATTTATACTAAACAACATGTTCAATGTTGAATACTCCTATTGAATATGTAATTAATTTGTAATTTCTGGCTATCTTACAGGTAGATAAAATATTGTGATAGTCAAAAAAATCGAACTCGAAATTTTGATGAATCTGTCTGGCCATCTATCTGTCGGTCTTTATGTGCATCCGGCTTAAGCCTAAACTCTTTTACCTATCACGCTAAAGCATGGTATCTCGGGTATTAATAGGGTTGCCCCAAGAGATTTTTGGAATATGATATCCAACCCTAAAATTAAGGGTAGTTTACTGAAAGGCAAAAAGAGAAAAAGTCTATTTTCTCAAAATGGGAAGTAACGAATTTGATTAAAATTCATTTCAAAAAATTTATAAATATGCCAAACAAAATGGTTACTCCCGATATTTCTGAAAAATGAATTTAAGGCCTCTGGTCTGATGTGTAAATTCTCATTATTTATCATATCTCCGAAATTATTTGAGATATATGAAATTACTTATCTTGTAAATATGTAGATAAATTCAAAATACAAATATATTATTCGAAGCATAATTTTATAAAACCAATAACTTTCAAGCTAAGCGCATATATATATATTTAACTTTTCGAAAACTAAAGGTAAAGCATTGTAACCTTAAAAAAAATCTAGCTCAAAATGTTGATGGATTTCGAAGTCTCATAACCCCTTGATCCCTAAAAATTAGTCTTTGTAAAATTCCGTTGTGAGTGGGTCTTTTTAACCCCAAAATTAAGTAGTTTAATACAAAGTGAAAAAAGAAAAAAACAATTATTTTATCAAAATAGGCTTTAGCGATTTTGATTAAAATTCGTAGTTAGGCGTTGATTAAGATTAAAAATAAACAGGATATTTTCATTTTCGCATGGAAATGGCTTTTAGGGTACTTTAGAGATGTGTAAATTTCTTCATCTTCGTAACTATTTGAGACACTAGATAACTTATCATTGTCAAATTTTAGTACTATTAAAAAACCCTAATTTAAAATGAATTAAAATTTTTTAGTGTTATTAAAATTATATGAGATATATTTTTATAAAACCAACAGTTTCGGAGATATTGAATATATGAATTTGGTGAGCTTGAGTTGTAAAGAGATACTTATTAAGTTATAACGCAATAATTATTATTCTCAGATGCCATAGAGTAATAAATAAGAAAGTCTATCAAAAAGTGTATGTTCAATTTATTTCAACCTCTTAGGGGAAATGTTTGTACAGAAATTATCTATCTCTATTAATTTAGATTCAATTGTCAATATTTACCTATTTTATTGGTCAAAATTTATAAATGAGGAATTTAATAGCAATGCAATAACCATAATATGTGCAACCCCTAATATAATGTCGACAATTTTAAACCAAAAGTCTACATTTAAACCTTGGGGACCCAATATCAATATTTTATCTTTCTTGCTACCTTGTGATTGTCAAAAAAATTAAACTCATGACCCCCCAAACCCCAAAAAGGTTGTTTTTGCAATTTCGTCTGTCTGTCCATGTGTCTGTCAGTCTGAGCATCGGGCTGGAATCTAAAATATTTTACCGATTGGGATAAAAGTTGGTACCTAGGATTTTCATAAAGTTGCCCCGAAGGGTTTTTGGAATTGGATATCAAAACCTAAAATTAAGGATAGTTTACTGAAGGGCAAAAAGAGGCAAAGTATATTTTCTCAAAAATTGGTTATAACGATTTTGATTAAATTTCATTTCTAAACATTTATAAATATTCTAAACAAAATGGCTACTCTCAATATTTAGGAAAAATGACTTTAAGGGCTCTGGCCTGATGCGTAAATTATGTTTTGTATAATATCTCTGAACCTATTTGAGATATGAAATGAATTATCAATACAAATATATAGGTTTGTTTATAATACAAATATTTTATTTGAAGGATGTATTTATAAAACCAATAACTTTCTAGTTATATGCAAATCTTTTTTTTTAACTTTTCGAATACAAAAGGTAAATATTGCGACTGTAAAAAAAAATCTAACCTGAAATGTTGATGGATGTCTCATGACCATCCGAACACTAAAAAGTGGTCTTTGAAATGCCGTCTGTCTGTGTGTCTGTTTAAACTTAAAATTAAGAGTAGTTTATTAAAGGTGAAAAGAGAAAAAATCGCTTTCCTCAAAATCGGCTCTAACGATTCGTATGTTGGCGTTGATTAAGATTATAAATTAACTGGCCATTATCATTTTCCCATGGAAATGAGTTTTAGGGTACTTTACAGAAGAAGATACTTCCGTATCTCCGCAAATATTTGAGATACTAAATAACTTTTCATTGCAAAATTGTAGTACTATTAACAATAAAAAAACTTCTATATGAAATATGTTTTTATGAAACCAACAGTTTATGATATACTGGCTAATATATTAATACAGTTTTGTGAGCTCTAATTGTAAAGAGATAGTACTTAAGTTTTAACGCAATTATTCTTCAATGCCATAGGGTAGTTAAATATAAGAAAGTTTCTCAAAAAGTTGATTGTTTTTTCTTAAACCTCTTTGGAGAAATGTTTGTACAACCATAATCTTTCTCCGTTTGGACTCAAGTCATTATTGACATTTTTTACTAGTCAAAATTTATAAATGAGGAATTTAATAACAATGTGATGCAATGAATATTTGCAATATATAATAGAATGTCTAAAATTTTAACAGGAAGTGGACATTTTAATATGGAGTGTTGACCATTGTGGACCCAATATTGATCTTTTTTATCGGTCCAAACGTACAAATGAGGACATTAATTTTTATTAAATCAAATTATAACATTTAAAACCAGGGCTAAAAAAAAGTTTTACATAAGTATAGTGCAATTTATGCTTGGGTTTGCTAGTGTATATTATTTGGTTTGCCATGTATTACGAGTTTTGGATTTATATCTCCATTTTTAAATAATAGAGCGAGAAAGTCCGTTCGGAATTCTGTACCATTTATTTCTGTTTTTTGATCGCCAAATCAACTGCAATCCTAAGAGTAGTTACAGAATACTTTTTAATCTAAAAATTCAAAGATAAATTATTATTTGGGTTCGTTATTTTGTATTAATCGAAAATGTGGTTTAGTTAATATATTTTTACAAAAAAATAATTATATTTGCTTTGAAACAAAGCGTCCTGGTTGACCTATTAATATGGTTTAGTTTTGTAATCCAATCAATTTAAGTTCTAAATGCCCTTAACTGCTATATTTTTTATGGTAGCTAAGATCAGACAAATTAATAATCTAAGTAACTGTTTAGATCTAATGTAACAGAGCTATTTTACAGGTAATTTTCCCAATTTGTAGATTTTGGGGATTTTTTAACTTGTAACCTATAATAGTAGGCTTACCATAGTGTTTTACTCAAAGAGAAGAATCATTGTTGGTGGAATCATATTTTTGTATGGGGAGTGGGGCATTTAGAAACATAAAGAGTCCAAACATCGTTTCTGAGAAATGCTGTAAAAAATATTTGTCCGCCTAAACGCTATTTGGAAAAGCCCTTACTTTGAACATTTTAAAAACTAATAGATTATAGAAGCTTCTCAGAGTTGTTTATGTGCCGAATTTAAAAGAAAAGATTTCCTCTAAAAGCTATTTTAAATAGTCTTAGGTGACTTGGTGGTCTAGAGGTAAAGTGTCTGACGTCTGGGCTAGGGGCGCGGGATTCAATCCCCGGTCCTGGCACAGATTTATCTGATAGCCAAACCCTTCCTTCACCTCTGATAAGACGCGTATTAATCACAACTTGTGAATGTGGGGGATTCCAATCCCCCCCGTGGCTCGGATCCCACGTTATGCTGTAGGTCCTTCATTTCATCTCACAATCACCCTACCATCACACATTAGCGTAAGTGTGTATAACCTAAACGGGTAGTAAGACGCGGTAATAATAATAATAATAATAATAATAAGTACTCCCCAGATTTTTTATGGGCGCTCAAGAAGCAATTTAGAATGGTGTTCGTGTGAAGATTTTTGAAAATTACATTCCCCTAGAAGCCATGGTATGGTCATAATGTGAATAATTTTTGAAAATAGGTTTCCTCTAGAAGCTATTTAGAGTGATTCCTTACTGGCATATTAAAAAAAAAATTGAAGTCTTGAGATGAGAGGGGGAGCAACTGACTTATTTGTCGTCCCCTGGATGCGCCACTGAATATAATTAACTATGTAAGACTTTTTGATTCACAACGTGTTTAAAAACTGGTTTTTATAATCAATAAATATGTAAAAGGTTACTTGTTTATTAATAGTTTAATAGCTGCTTTTAGCGCTAAATGCTTAGCGTGTATCCATTGCTGATGACAGCTTCTTTAAATATGTTCGATGTCTTTGTTAATGTAGTTTAAAGTAGTTAATTCAGGTGATTGCTCAATGTTTTAACATTGTGGGGTGAATGAATTCTAGAAATAACTGTTTTTTTATGGCAGTGTTTTTCTCTTGTGGATATTTATAATATGGTGATTGTTTCCACTAAACGATCGTAGATACAGAATTGTTATGAATAAGTCAAAATTAATACGAATTGGATGGATCTATATTGATTTTAATTTGTTCTATATAATTTAATGGGGCTCTGAATAAAACTTTGCACTCTTGTTCTGCTTAATATTACAGTCTTTTTGGTCATTCTTATAAAATATTGGAATATGAGGGAATACATGTCTATTGAATGCGGAGAATAATAAGTATACCTGCGTCGCTACAACTTAATTTGTTTTGTTTTTTAGCATCGACTTTTACTAATTACTCAGGTGATACGCATTACACAAATGTACTAATTAAATTAAGATGTTAGGTATGAGGAAGTCTATATTCAGAGGAAGTGTACCCAAATTTGTTTGGGAGATGATTGATAAACCACTTAGGAAAAGCCACCCTAAGTACTTCTGACCGGGATTCTAACCCCGATCTACCTTTCATCAGAGGCCCAGTATATTGCGATAGTGATGCCATGCGGCCACCTAAGTGGTAAATGCCAATGTTGGAGAAGTATACCACTACCTCCCGTTGTTACAATAGCTGTACGCTACTTTTGTCGCTAAAAATAGTGGTCACATGGTCTACGGCGCTAAATTAGCAGTATACTAGACTCTTGATGACGAGGAGTTCAAGGTTCGAGTCTCAGTTGATTGTATTGAGGCTAGTTTTTCCTACATGGTTTTTACTCTCTCTCTCTCTCTCTCCCCACGCAAATGCAAATACATTCCCCGAAAATATTGCCCTAATAATCCCTTAAAACCATTAACGTAGTCAGTACAAAAGAGTATAACTCAAACGGGTAGCAAAACCTGGTGCTAAAATTTTTTTTGTGTTTTACCTCTATAGTTATTTCTGGCATTACCCGCCTCGGTGGCGTAGTTGGCTAACGCGCTAATCGTGTTGAGTTCGACTGCTGAGGACGGGTAGATCGAGGTTCGAATCTCGGTTGGGTAAACTGGGGGGGGTTTCTCCTAAATAGTTTTCCACTCTTATTCCACGCAAATGCGGGTTCACTTCCTCTAATTCAACCTTCCCAATTCCTAACCCATTAGCGCAATTAGTACTTAAAGCGTATAAACCGAACGGGTAGTAAGACGCTGTGCTAAATAATAATGATAGTAATAAAAATAAAAATACATCTGGAATTCTAACAGTGGCAAAACCTCTGTCAATAAAGATGTGGCACGTAAAATGTACAGTCTAAGTTTCTAATGATAGTTCAGGATATATTTTTATATAACACCTACTATTTGATCATATTCTAATAAAATGTAATATCATTCAGTGCATGTCTGAAAGATAGTACTATTGTGTGTCTGGTTCCTAGACAAGCTGTAATATAGTTCAGGTGTGCAATGTGTTTAGAGCATTGTATGGGTGTGTGAGTGTGTGTGTGCGTGCGTGCGTGCGTGCCGTCCCGCATGGCAATATTGTAGTAACCCACTGCTCACCTTACTGTGTCTAGGCCGGTTAAGAGAGTGAGTGGTGTAGTTATCGATCTGTTGGTAAGGTCCCGTGTGAATTATTCAGCCGTCCCCCCACGCCACCGTTAGTTTGGCTGAATTGTCAAGCATATGTGAGGCAGGACATGTTGTTAGGAACCCAACTATAATCGTCCGTGTATTTGTTTGCTCGCTTTAGTAACAATGTGGCGGCTGTTAACAAGTTATCCTGATTAGGACAAATAGAGCGAACACAACCCAGGACGAGAATTTACTAGATTCCGAAAAACAACTAATTGTTTTTCACTGTGATTAATATTTATTTGTTTATTTAAAGTATGTTATATATTCAGGGGGTATAACAATGATGAATATTTGTCCACGTTGAGAATCCGACCCGGAACATTCATATCAGTCGGTATGTATTCAACTGAATGAGAATTCAGACCCCTCCTTTTCATGTAGGCCTACATCTCTATATGAGCTATTGAAGTATTTATTTACCTCATCTTGGGGTAGTTGAATGATCTAAGACGTGCACCTTTGGAATGATCTAAGACGTGCGTTACCTTTGCACCTTCCTTGGTCTTGTTTATTTTTGTACACAGCATTTTACTAGTTTTAAGGCCTATTATCACACTAATGGGGTAAAGTTGTGAAAAGGTAAAGCTTTAACGAAAATGTTCACCAATGGTGTCAAGAGAAATGGGAAAACCATAAAGGGAAAAATACTTTCAGTTGATCCAATTGGGACTTAAGCCCCCATGTCACCATTCATTAAATATATTGAGAGAGAGACGCGTTATACCATGCGATCACCAATACAGGTTTATTCACTTTGGTGGCCGCGTGGTCTAACACACTAAACTCATGCTGTACTATACTGCTGAAGACTAGGAGATCGGGCTTCGATCCCGGTCGGGTGCAGTGTGGGTGGTTTTTCTAAAATGTTTTCCGCCCTCCTTACACGAAAATGTGAGTGAACTTCCTCTAAAGAAACCCTTCCTTATTCCGAATCTATTAATGTAACTAGTAAATAGGTGTATAAGCTGACCAGTTGATAGGCAAAGAATAGTGCTAAAAAGAAGATAAAATGGGTTAAATATCTTTGTGTATTGGTAAATTCAGTCTGGAGCGCGTCTTCTTATTGAGTCATTGCTAAAATTGTATTCATAGAATGGCCATAAATTCATCTTTAGTGAATTGTAAGCCGTAGAATTGGATTTTGTATTTTTTCCAAGAATATGGCCAGTTTTAAGTTATTTGGTGATATAATTAATATGTTCAGATAGTATTTATATAGCTTGCCACTCGTGTCAGAATATAAAAAGTAAATATGTAATAAAAAGTTACGTAATTGTGTAAAACAGCTGCACATCTATTTAAAACAATACTATGTCTTAGAAAAGCAAATCGAAACACAAATGGCTACATTTACAAGCAACAGAAGACAACTATATTCATTTTCCTGAATATCGATCGACCTCTTTGTACGACTCAACTTAAGAAACTAGAAGGCCGGCTTGCGGAAAATCTATATCAACCCTTCATTATTCAGTTGGTTTATCTATTGAACACGAATATGGCCATTACGAATTGATGTAACCTTCAAACAAAAGTCCCGTTTAACAAAATAACGATTTTTAGTCTCTCCCAATCGTGCAAACAGCCAATTTACTCCCGTTATAAAACTAGAAAATCGATACTGTCTTCAAAGAAAGGTACGCTTGATTGTGTCTCGGTGAAAGATACAGGTCCTAAAGATTTGTCTCTCATTCTATCTCTTCTCAGAGATGATTTAAAAAATGTAAACGCTAGACTACGGTAGCGGTGTCATATTTTGGCCAACATAGAAAGTCACCCACCTTCTAAACTAATGTTTGAGCTAGAGAAAAAGTTGAATTTATTAATTTGGGGTTATAATTTTTTTTAAAAAAAGGTTACAATGCTTTATTGTATTCATCCAACCGTTTCTAAACAAAGGTTAATGTAAAAAAAAACACGTCTTAAAAACAAACGTGTCTTAGAATAGAACATAACCTTTTGCCAATATTTGGTTTATTTAAGCATTAGAAATATATTTTTGCCATGCTATAACGGTTTGTTGAAAAATTTAGCCTACAGTTTCTAAGTAAAGGTTCATGTTAAAAAACGACTTACAAACAATAACGAACTCGAATAGCACCAAACCTTATTGATTAGATCTCATTATTTAGGGATTTAATATTTATTTTTACAATGTTAGGCCTAAAATGTTTTACTTAAACATTAAAAGCCCAGTTACTGAATAAAGGTTTATATAACAAACAAACTTAGAATAGAACAGCACAACTAAAATTAAATACACAACCCTAATTAAAATATATATACACTCTGATTTTAGTAGGAAGACCATTCTGGAATGCTTTTCATCCTACAAAAATACTACTATACAGTAGGATTCTGATGCGAAATTAGGCTTCCTACAAAATCAGAATATACATATTTGGTAAAGAGGAGGAATGCAAATGTAAAATATTAAATTGTTTAAGGTGTCTACAACTGGGATGGAGCTATAATCTTCTAGACACTAAATCATTGTCCGCACAGTGACTATATAGGTAGTCTAAAAGGATATTAGGCCCTGGCTTCGCTATGAATTTTCACTTCTCCTCTCACGTATAAAAAGAAAATATTATTATTATTAGATAATTGTGTAACCCTGTTACAAACACTTATAAGAAAAAGAGATTGTTTGGCTCACCACTCCGGGCCCAGTTAACCTCGTCTCGGCCACGCTCCACTCCGCTCAACTCCACAAACACGTCCCGGCACTATCAACATCGAACTGACTCGATAGGCCTGGCTTCATTCCTCACCGCGCCCAAGAAAAAATACGGACGATATGCGCAGTTTGGGTGCGCATCGCTGACACTTTTCGAATGCTGTCCGAATATTGTTATTATTATTATTAATATTATTATTATTATTATTATTAGCACCACGTCTTAGTACCCGTTCGTGAGATTAAATGGAGGATCTACAGTTTAACGTGGAATCCGAACCATAGTGGAGGCCTGGCATTCCCCACACAGAATATTGTTGAGCGCGCCGTTTGAAATAAGCATAGACTATTGGCATTTTTTTTCTGGAAGATCGCTACCCCGTACCCTTTTATCCCTCCTTTGGTTCCGTGCCATGAGAGCACATGGCTTCACTTTGTCTGGTATATATATATAGGGCATCGTTCTGTAATGCTGGTACACACTACAATGCGATCATTAGGGGAGAAAGCTTGTTGCTGGAATAGGTTTACGTCGATACTAACAAAATTCCATTTGGCTTTAACAATTCAAANACAATTTATTTAACGTCACTTTGTGATTTATTGAGAGAACTCTTTTATTTATTATATGTACTGTCCAGGATTTCATATTTAAAGACTTATTAATTATATATACATACACACACACACGGTTTGACCGAACAATTTATTTAACGTCACTTTGTGATTTATTGAGAGAACTCTTTTATTTATTATATGTACTGTCCAGGATTTCATATTTAAAGACTTATTAATTATATATACATACACACACACACGGTTTGACCGAACAATTTATTTAACGTCACTTTGTGATTTATTGAGAGAACTCTTTTATTTATTATATGTACTGTCCAGGATTTCATATTTAAAGACTTATTAATTATATATACATACACACACACACGGTTTGACCGAACAATTTATTTAACGTCACTTTGTGATTTATTGAGAGAACTCTTTTATTTATTATATGTACTGTCCAGGATTTCATATTTAAAGACTTATTAATTATATATACATACACACACACACGGTTTGACCGAACAATTTATTTAACGTCACTTTGTGATTTATTGAGAGAACTCTTTTATTTATTATATGTACTGTCCAGGATTTCATATTTAAAGACTTATTAATTATATATACATACACACACACACGGTTTGACCGAACAATTTATTTAACGTCACTTTGTGATTTATTGAGAGAACTCTTTTATTTATTATATGTACTGTCCAGGATTTCATATTTAAAGACTTATTAATTATATATACATACACACACACACGGTTTGACCGAACAATTTATTTAACGTCACTTTGTGATTTATTGAGAGAACTCTTTTATTTACTATAAGTACTTTCTCCTTCTTCCACTTCACGGATGGTCTTATACCTTGGGGCGCTGTCATCTAGGGTCCATTATTGACTCTTGCGGCGTTATACTTTACTTTGCCGATTTTGTACATTTAAATGATTATATATTTTGCTATTTATTGGAAGTTAATTTATTAGTGTTACTATTTGCTAGATTATCTGATGTTGGTTAATTGTAGGGCCGCGAGTCGGCAGGTTTACTGTCTAATATGGGCTTCATATTTACCGTAAATGCAGCCAGTCATGGCATTTGTTTCTAAATTAAATTGTTGTTTGTTTATAGTATGCCCAATTACGGCCGGAGAGATATATGTTGTTAAGAACTCTTTGTTCACTGTTTGAGAACCGCCGGTGGTGGTGTGTAAATGCCTTTAACATAACTAACGCTTTTGGATATTCTTTATTATTACTTTCATAGGATGTGTACGGAGGTCAATCTAACTTCTGATTGTAAGAATTGTTTTATGTCACCGTTTAAGTTCATGGAAAGGAGTCCCGCATGCTCCATAAATTATGGTTCAATGATTGTTGTTTTAAATTGCTGTGCCTAACTCTATTCATGTCTCACTCACTCACTCTTAGGGCCAGTTTCATAGTCTGACTTAGTACGCCTCAAGTGCGGCGCTACACTAAATACAAGACGACACCTAACTAGACTAGAATGAAATGGGCCGTTCTCGCATAGGAAACTGGCCCATTCCATTCTGGTTTAGGTAGGTGTAGTCATATACTTAGTGTAGCGCCGCACTTGAGGCGTACTAAGTCTGACTATGAAACTGGCCCTTAGAGATTTTCTTGTTATGTTTTCTTTTGTACCCTCCCTAAAGATTTAGAGATGGTAACACATACATAAAGAAAGAAATACAAATAATACAGAGTTTTATTAATGAGACAATAAACAGAGTACAGTATGTGACATTAAGGATAGTTCATTTGGTTTCCGTTGTCTTCTGTAATAAATATAATGTGATTGTAGAGTGTATTATCACAACAAGTAGATAAAGAAATACATAATAAACTGAAAACAAAACGTCCAGTATAATGAGCCTCGAGAGTACAGGCAAATGAGCCAATAGGGGTTAACTAAAGCAAATAACTATTTCGGGTCAATATCCAGGATCATAAAGATTTCCGGGAAGACAATCACTAAAACTCGCCCACTACAACAAAGTGAACAGTGGCGAGTCAATAATTATAAAAATGTTAAGAAATCCCTTGAACTGACCTCAAGAAAGAGCTCACTCGGTTTAATGTCCGTACCCCAAATAACATGACCACTAACCCATAAACCTTTGCTCACTCAGGTTCTTAAGAAGCCTAGTTACTTAGGTATCTAGCAATTAAGCGATTAAACGCTCTATTTATGGCAACTACTAGGGAGTTAACATCATAGTCACAATGAGGTGGTACTGACCTAGTCCCTCTTATACGGGGATAATTAGCCCCAGTTAGGGCAAAATAGCTACAGCCTAAAGCTATCGTGGCCACACTCACGAACAAAACTTGTCTACAAGGTATACCCAACTAGTCCAAATACAACGAGTGTACGACATAAGGAGGCCGTCTACATGGCTGCAAATAAACTTCCAGTAACGATATAAAGGATTACTGAGAGCAGAGCCAATAATAAGTAGTAAAATACAGTATTCCATAACAATACAATATACTTAGCCAGGGCCAAGAAACCTAATTAGGTCATCAGAACACATCTATCACTCCCCACTAATGACTCAAGACGTTCCCTTCTTGGCTATTCAAACAACATTGCCAAGCAACCAATCTAACGTTAATTAGCCACATAGCCATAGTGATGGCTGTATATAAACATAATTCTAACATAACTCAAACTCATGCGGATAAGACGCTTAGCACAATAAACATCACAAGTAGTACATATCGGCAAGAAACTATATCGGCTCATTGAACTATCGTGCCCTAGTAGACTCATGTGACAACTCTTGTTATATCAGCCTAATTAGTTCAATACTTATATACATCAACTTACCAGGGGAGTGACTTAGAAAGAAACGAGCTCTTCACGACTCCCAAATAAGTTGAGCCAGTGATTAACCTTCACATTACTCGTCGCTATACTTTTATAATTACACAGCAAAAGATACACAACTCGGCGAGCAACAGTACAAACCGTACTTAGACGGGAATTAGCCAGTCCGGCTAGCAAACAGTCCGTGTGAAATCCAACTCAAAGCTAGGAATTAGCTGTGACAGCGCAGCGTTATTGTAGCCCCAGTGGTAGAGCGGGCGGCGCACTCTTAGTGCACCAGCGATATACTATGGTGGTGTTGGCGATCTAGGTGAGGCAGGATACTACCTACGGGTAGCCCCTGCGTTGACTCCACCAGACTCCATTCCGGCCAGGGCCTACTCAGATTAACTGCTACAGTAGAGAAGGTACAGTTAGTGACCCGATCAGTCGTAAATTATTACAAGTTCTGTCTCTTATTCTGCTAGAGTGGTATATTAAATCAACATCCAGACTGAGAAGGCAATAGTAAGGGGGGAAAAGGTGTCAGCTAATCCCGTTTTACAGCAACACTGCAGGTCAGAGCGGTCATCAAGGGGGAGTAGGCGCATGCGCAGTGAGAGCAGAGAGAAAGTGGCAATGCGAAACGAGTTAAGCTCCAACATTCCAATTTCTTGATATATTTGATTACTGCATTTGAAAGAAATTAAGCTTATAGCTCGAAACACACTCACATTGACACTTAGGTCAAGGGGAGACCAATCAGTAGGGTAGTTCATGAAACATAGACTATCTCTTGAGAGGTGAAAAAGTCACATGATTGTGTAAGCTAATATCCATTAGATCGGCACACTTTGATCAACCTGACTATTATTATTGAGTAATAATAAGGGGGTGGGTTACAATTGCATAAGTTATAATTGATGAAAGATAGGGAAGGCAAATGCGTCACAGATATATATAAGTTTAACAAATAAGTTTATAAAAAGCAAACAAAAAGATGTATAATTACATATGAGTGACAATATTTTAATCCAATTAATTAAAGATAATTTATTCTGTTATCGAGGTAGAAACATTTAGTTGGACGAACAAATATTAACACTTTGTAGACAAGGAACCAACATAAGTTAGATAGAACATTTTGTTCAGTTAAATAACTCTAGAAATAGGGATATTCGCTCTTACTCGTACGAAGGACCGTCTGCTTAGACTCAGCAGCAGTAAAAAATAAGAAATCTAAATTAAATTATGTGTTAGGCAATATACATAAAGACAATCTAGCCTGGCTAATACCCGACTAATAACATAGGGTTTTAATTAAGGATGATAGTGAAACCATTGAATATAGAAACATAGTTTCAAAGTCTATATTTTTAGAGTTACTAAGAAGATAAAGTTAGAGATTCAGATACATGAAACTATGTGTCATAGACATAGAAAATAACGTCAGATATCCTGACACGATACACTATGTCTGTTTGGCATGGAAAATAAAGTTAGACATTCTAATACATGAAACTATGTCTGATGGACATAGAAACGGAGTTTAGAATATAATGTTGATTCTTAACCGAAGATACAGATACTTAAAGTCTCAGAAGAGGCTTTCTCTGTGACTTAGTGGTGAGACCGATGACGCCTAGCCCATCGTGGCCACCAGTAGAATATTCGGTGTTGATGTTTAACGACGTAGTTCTTTCTATGGTGAATTAATATAATGGAATCTAAAATTATGACTCGCAGGGAATCCGTTATATAGCAACACCGTTGTGTTCATATCACCACCCCTTTACAACGAACAATTTGAAGGGTTTCAATAAGAACTGCAGCAACCAGTCCCCAAGGACTCAATCTTGCTCAAGGAGCGCAGTGAATCTCTCATAAGGCTGAGCGTCTGTTGTAGGCTATACCTTATCTGTTGCCAAGGGCTAATACACTAATACAGATACTGATGGTTAGAACTGTAGCATGTCATTGATATGAAATGACATCTAAAATTAAAATTCCATAAAGACAATTAAAACAATATAGCAAGTACCAATATATTCTAATAAGATGTGGCAGGTGTTAACTCACTGTGGGTTTATGCTACCACGAAATCCCCAAGCTCCGAGGAAGATTGCCCCATCGGACCATGTCAGCACCGCGATCAATTTCACGTCTTGATCAAAGGACACACATTGAAGACAAGAAAGATAATTGTCTCTGCTGGCCCCACCTTCTGAAAGTGCTAGTGAGGAATTGGTGTAATTCTGCAACTCTACCCCCACCCACCCTCATCCCCTTAAATCGCCTGATCTAGCTTTGCTTTCTGAAAGACAGTTATTGACACCAAGAGGAAATTGTTATTGTTTCCTAGTAAAACCATCTTAGGTGATCTGGTTTTTTGTTGTTTTTTATGTTTGCTTGCTAGCGATGTTGTCACTTGAGACTGCACGTAGCGATCCCCGTATTGAACGACTCAAGCTCTCCCAATGAGCGCAGCCACTTTAACATGGAGGCTGTTAAGTGTTTGTCTGTGCCCATGGAACTAAGCTTGGGAGCTTAATATAGGATACTGTCTTCGATTGAGTTGGCTACCAGTTGATTTATTATATAGTCCTATTTTGTTTGAAATAAGAAAAGAGTTTGTACTGTACATGTTAAATCTCTACACATTTAAAATAAGCACCCAATACTAGTTCCCTGCTCTGTCCTTCAAATTAAGTAAGAAGAGGATGTAAGTGTCTTTAATTTTTAATCAATACGAATAACAAGCATAAGCGTAAATATTTGCTAGTTTGGTTAGCTTATGACGGTTAAGTTGGGTTTTGAATTCTGACCTGATTTAATAAGTTGTTTTTCTCTAAATAGTGTATTCTTTCCCATCGTGTGAATATGGACACGCTTACTTTAAATAATAACTTTCTCAGGATTAACCATTAGATAAAATAAGTAAAAATAAAATGAATAAGAATAATGTTTTACATGGAAATTCAATTGAAGTTCCCTAAATTTACGTTCAATATAACTTATCCTCTCAGTGATATTATAATAAAACTTTTTATTTCAACTTCGTTTTACTTTACTGTTCCTTATTTGCGACAAGTCTCTATTAGGGGACATCCTTAAATTAATTAAGCTTCTTTTTTTTACATAATTTTCCATCCCCTCTCCCCACCCCGTTCTCTTTCTACGTAAGATATCGTAATATGTACTCTATCTTACGTAATTTTTTTACGATTTTGTAAATTAGATTAGTTGTATTGTTAGGTTATTTTTAGACATAAGGACTGGTAACAAAGCGATTGGTATGAAATTTTATAATACTTTAACTACTGTAGTAAAAGCATACGAGACACATCATAAGTAAATGACATTTTTACTATTGTCATATTTTATTCTGATTTTTTTTAAGGTTTTGTCTTACCATAAACATTGTTAAAAAATACGTAGGATGGATCCTGATAGCTCCCCATTCCCCCGTTACCCGAAAACCCTTACGTAATTTAATGTCAGCCCCTTACAAGCTATCAACAAATTAAACTTGCTAATGTAAAGAAACATGGAAATAAAGATTAATGCTTTAAGAAATGCACCAACACTTAACTGGAAAGAAAATTATGTGAGATAACCATATGTAAATAAAAAAAATATATGTTCCTGGGTTGGTATCAAACACAGGACTCCCATCGCCATTCATGAAGACCGCTTTCCCTGTAATAGGCTTTTATAACAATAAGCTTGTTAAAAGTATTGTAGATCTTAAATAAGTAGTTGTTTATTTAATTTAAAAATTAGAGAATAAAATTGATTTCTTTAATATAAGGTGGGTGCTTGTGATATGGACATGTTCCTGATATGGCCGGCCAACCCCCTATTGTGAGGAAACTAACCAAAAAATCTGCTAGATGGCATCAGCATCCAGTGAGGGGCTTCC
The DNA here is from genome assembly GCA_902141385.1 of Timema californicum. NCBI lineage: Eukaryota > Metazoa > Arthropoda > Insecta > Phasmatodea > Timematidae > Timema > Timema californicum. The sequence goes on along the minus strand of CABFOW010000038.1, from coordinate 204,378 downwards.
TAGTGTGTCACGTAATCATTTACCAACCAGCCAGGTTGAGCAATATGTCAGCAGTTGCCTGTTTTGTGTTTTTTCGTGGGACCTCTTCTTGTTTTTCTCGTTTAAGTCTCCTTTGTTTTACGCATGTGTTTCAAATATTTTTTTCGTAAATCCATCGTACTCTATTCAGTTTTGAATGCTCTTTCGATCAGTATTGTCATTGATGGAGTATCTTTTACGAGTTCATAATAAAACGATTTTCGTGAAAGCTGACCTGCTCCTTATATGGCCTCCCCCATGCCCATATCAAGCTCAGTTCACATTTATTTTTTCCCCTGAAAAAATTACTCAATACATCTTTTTTTTTTTTGTTTCAGATATAAAATAATGTCTGACAATGTGAAGAAGAAGGGATTATGGACTGAATTGTATGGACTAAATTGTAGATTTAAATTGTTTAAACAACTTCATTTTTCATGAAAAATCCTGTATTTAATCCCCTTTTGATTAACAAAAAAGATTATTTTGTATCATGTTTATTCATTTTACACCGAAACCATTTGTTTTGAGCAGAACTGCACAATGTGACTGAAACAAATTATGATATTTAGAGCATAGAACAAGGGTGGCCATATCATGTGAATATGTTCCTTATATGGCCACTAGGTAGACTTTCGGTATTTCGTTTTTTTGGACCAGTAAAACTATTTTTTATGGGGAATGATATTTTTTTTTATGAAAGTTCATTTGCCTGAGAACGATTTACCAAAATATTGGTTTTTGCTTTTTTTCTAAAATGGCAGCTAGAAAAACTCTCACATTTTAACATGGCCATTTAACCAATGTTTATTTAAATAAAAAACGAAATGAACTCCTTAATTTACTGAACACACAGCGAATATTAGTTACGAACCGTTAATTACTATAGCAATAAATTAATATGAGATTGGGCCTACTTTTTTGTTGCAAAACTATGCAAATGAAGTTTATAAAAAAATGTTCTCTTATAGCCTTTACTTAAAACTCTGAACTTTCTTTACTTAAATTATTCTAGGGTGAGGCAAAAATGTAATTAAAATATTTGCATATTTCGTGCAAACTCAATAAAAGTCTCGGCCTGTGGTCAGTGACCAACCCTACTTTATACTCTTAATTTTATCTCATATACAGTGTATTTTTCTGAAAAAAGGAAAGAGGTGGAGTTGATACAATTTGCTGATAAGTACAGCTATAGTTTTTTAAATAAAATTCTCGATACATTGTTTAGTTTCATTAAAAACATAATGTCATACTATTGAATTTATAAACAAACTTTCTTATCCCAATGTTTCATTACCATCCAAATACATATTATTAATTAAGTGAAATTTTAAAGTACAAAAAAATTAATTTCATTAATAAATAGGATTATATTTCACAAATTGATGTAAACGTTTAACTTTTTTTTTACAAATGATAGTTTACTTCTGATGAATTATTAGATTAAATAAAGCATGGCTCGTTCAAATTTTTTAATCCTCATGATTGAGTTGGTTAAAAAAGTAAATTCAAAGTCCAGGTGATCCTGGTTCTAATCAAATTGCAGGGTATTGAAGTAATTAATTATTTATATATATATATATATATATGTGTGTGTGTGTTTGTTTGCTCTTATACCTGAAGGATGTCGAGCGGGAAGCTCAAAAGTCACTAAGGTTGACTTATATGGAAGTAATTAATATCAACTTCGTAATATTATATTATAAAACAAAAGTGTTAGCTAAAGCTTCTAATAATAATTCCCTAAGGATGATGGTATAATTGGTTTATTCGTAGCTAGTTTATTAATAAAACCTTTATGTTTTTGTTTCATGGTTATGGAAACAAGAGATATTAAATTGCATGAAATAATATACGGAAAAATATTATATTCACACTTGTATAATCATATCACTGGCCACCAAAATTCATAAAATAAATATATGTGCTTTTTTTTAACTTAGAGAAAAATCCATACAAAATATTAGTTTTAAAATAAAAAGATTTTATTTTGTAAACACATGCGCATGAACACAACCGAATAAATTTTGTATGACGTCATCAACAGCTATCACTTTGTCCGGTTCACTAACTTTATAAATATGAAGGGAGGGCAGCCTTTTAGATGCAACATTGGATCGAACTTCCATCAAATATTTAATAATTTGTGGGTGACCTGTCGGTCTATGGGTATGGTGTTGGACTTCTGCAGATTTATCTGATTACCAAACCCTTCCTTCACCTTTGACAAGACGTGTATTAATCACAGCTTGTGAATGTGGGGAATGCCAGGCCTCCACCGTGGTTTGGATTCCACGTTAAGCTGTAGGTCCTCCATTTTATCTCACAATCACCCTACCTAACATTACACATTAGAGTAAGTGCGTATAGCCCTAACGGGTAGTAAGACGTTGTGCTAATAATAATAATAATTTGTGCCAGTGTAAAATAATACTAAAAATATTCTAGGATTAAAATTTAAACTATTAATAATCTTATAAGCATGAAAACACATTCACATCATTAGTAACTTGTTTGATAAATTTAGATAATAATTTAAAACAAAAGGCAATTACACCACACGCTCTAATATATTAAATTAACCGAGACCAAAAAACCTATTTCTAATACCCAATTCTAGCACTATTGGCATAATACGGCTTTAACCCTCGTCATTAAAAAAAAAGTTGCACCCAAATTTACTAACTGTTAAGGTTATACTCATATTTTCTAACTACGCTAATGAACTAGGTATGAGGAGTGTTGAATTTAGAGTAAGTGTATCCACATTTGTGGAGAGGAGGAGTTGAAAACCATTTAGGAAATTCACCCTCAGTACACAAAACCGGGATTTTCATCTTTCTCACATCGCCAGTATAATCTATTGCGAAAATGACGCCTTAGGCCATGAGGTCACTGAAGCAATGGCCCCTTACTTCCTAAATTGAAATCCATACGACTACATTTATAGTTTTTTTAACTTTTTATTAATCCACATAAAAAGATTTTCTAAATTTAAATTAATTAAAAATATATTTTGATAAAAACCATATTGAGACTTACATATCTACTTGAAACCAAACACAAATAAATAAGTATGGCATCAATTAAAAGTAAATCTACTGAGACAGTTTTATGATTGACAGACGACTTCCATCGATCTATGTCCAATGCGATGCGTATCCACCTAAAATGTAATATTCCTACTAACATTTACTCGCTGGAGAGGATATACATCCGTTCCATTTCAATCAGTGGAGTAACAGTTCCTGTATTGCTTTTCCATTTTACTAATGGAATACCATGGCTCCTTTTTCCTCCAGTTAATATGAACTTTTTGAGAAATGCTCTATCTTCATTAAAGAGAACATAAGTTCAGTTTATTTAACTTTGGAATATAACTGGCCATTAAGATCCAAGATGATTCGATTAACCTAATAGCTGCTTGATGAGACATTTGGTAGAATTTTGTATGTTTTCAGACCAAACAACTTTATTAGGTTTTTTATACCCCCACGTTTTACTAACCGTTCAGGTTATACGCCTATGTACTAATTACCCTAATAGGTTAGGGATTAATAAGGCTTAATTTATAGGGAGTACACCCACATTTGTGTGGAGGGAGAATGGAAAATCATTTAGGAATAACCTCCCTCAGTGCACCCGATTGGGATCGAAAACAGATCTTCCCGTCCTCGGCAGTCTAGTCTAACACTATATGAGCGCGTTATACCACGCGGCCACTGAAGCGGATAACTTTATTAGGTCTTGAATGTTACCCCATGTATATAGATATATTCACAAGCTAGACTTACCTATACTTAAATCACTTTTGAATTAGCAAATTTAATTAAAACTAAGACAAGATACATGCCGATGCCTAAAAGTTAGTTTTTAAATACTTATTTTTATTTAACATTCAATGCTGTGTTTCTACCGTTCACCTCACAAACACAAACACCACTTAAAATTCAAACTTGGAGACGGGAATTAAATATAAATTGGTAATACGGTTAACTTAGTTACATTTGTCTAGCGCTTTTAAAAACTACTTGGATTGGAACTTATTAATATTAGAGTGATCTAAAAGCTGCTATGATTGGATAAGAGTCCGTTAAAGACGTTGTAAAACTTCACCATTTCTATCCACTTACCTGAATCGGTGGTCACAAGATCTATCGCGTCACACTCGTGTTAGACTGGATCATCGGTGACCGGGAGGTAAGAGTTCAATCGGGTGCACTTAGGCTGGTTTTATTTTTGATTGTTCACTATACCTCTACGCAAATAAGGGTACATTGCTTTCAAAATTCTACAGTAATCATACTTATACCATAAGCGTAATTAATATATAAATGCAACCCAAACGGTATAGTAAGGCACGATGGTTAAAAACCAAACTAGCCACGCAATCTATATTATGTATTTATTTATCACTACATTTTACTATATATTCAGACTGTACCCTTAAATACTAATTATTCTTATGGCCAACGCCCCCCCCCCCCCCCCCCCCACCAT